>CAIGRL010161169.1:0-17761 GCA_903798325.1 Fraxinus xanthoxyloides | reverse complement strand
TGATGATTCTTCTTGGATGCAATCGCCCATATTCCAGGAGACGTCTTTTAATTCAACCATGGAAACACCTTGTTGCAGTGATTGTCAGCTTGATGAGATACATGGATTTGAGCAGGCCAGACCAACTTCATCGCCGTTTGATCATTGTATTACTGGAGTTGAACTGCCTGCCACTGAAAATGATTCCTTTGGTATTGGAGTTGAATTGACATGGAATCAAGTTGATACTTCTAGCACTGGACTGGATTCTGAATTCGAATTTTCTCCAGCTGAATATAGCCCCCCAAATTCATGTTTTTCAGACACTAGCATGCCAGTGGGAGAAGAGGGCGATCTTGATGTTCTTCTGCAACAATTTCAGCAGACCTCACCAACCCTCGACTTCTTCAACCCTGACTGCAGCTTAATGGATACGCTAGGTTTTCCATCTGATGTAAGACTTCATTAGTTTATACCCTCAATGAACTCGTCCAATCATGCCAATGGAGTCTTAGATACTTATGTACTTTTCCACTCGCTATGAAATTGTAGTTATACCAATTCATTTAGTATAGTATTTTTGCTGTTTGGATGTGAACTCCACATGTCCTATTGATTGTTTTAATTTACATCATTTTGGGGTGCAAGATTTAGAATATGCTTAAATGTAAACATCAAGGTTCTATGCGAAGAAAGAAGAATACTATACGAATGCAATGATTAGGAGATCACAAAACTGAATGATTCAATTGCAAAGAAACTCGGTTCAGACTGTAGACTTTGCTATTTAATTGAATCTGTTTTTATGCTATTAATCTGGACCTTTGCAGTATGACAGTATAGCTCAGAGCTAGACAAAAAACCAAGTTTCACAGATTTTGAATTTATGGAATAACAATCTAGAGCATTTGTCCTAATTCTAATTAACTTTTGGTACTATTACTATTTTATCATACGACAAACCAAATAATGCAATGGACATAAAAAAGCAACAAAAAGTCCATTGGCATCTAAACCAATCTATTTCTGTAATGGACATAAAATACTCTGAGGCCTATTGGAACGCTTTTCTAATCTCGATCAAATGGCACACGACTTTTGTCTCTTCTAGACAACCAGTTATGTTGTTGGCTACAAGAATTGAGCAGTAAGAAACCTGTGATAGGTGCATCGCCCATGTAAATAAGCACTTTTTCAGAGATTCAAAACCACGTGACACGCACTCACAGAGAAAAGTAAATACCTTTGCAATTTCTACGACTCAATATCTTTCAAAGCTGAAAGCAAAGTAAACCAATATAGTTCACATTTTCAATGTGTATACTCTAGTTATCATGATAATTTAGCCCATGTTTGGGCTTTCATTAAAATTATAATCCATTTCTCTCTCTTTTTTGTCACACATTCTCCAATAAAATAATATTACACGTAAACTCAAATTTTTTTTCTCTTTTAACCACACATTCTTCAAAAAATTAATATTTCAAAATATATTTTTTCAAAAATCTAATTAAAATGGAGGCCAAACAAGGGCTTAATGTATTTTGCAATTCTGTTCATCCTATAGTAAGGAAAAAAATGAACAATATTTTTAGTTTTCGAATACTTAAATTGGAAAGAAATAACATTCAAAAATATTTGTAACCTCAATTGATTCACAACCGATTTTCAACAAGAAAGTAAAATAAATACAAAAACAAAAAGGAAACTATTCTTTTGGAGGTGACAGACAAGGTTTCATACAATAGCAAACTGCTAATTATCTATCCCAATATGTGAGTGTTCACATGGCCTAAGTACAAAAAACATATTTCACCTCAAATTCAGTCGACATACCCTGCTTTAGCTAAATAAATTCTAAATTGGTTTCAACATTTACCTCATTTGGTACATTCAGTTCCTGCCATTATGGTGTAAACCAAATGTCATCATAGTTTTTATGCTTTTAGTACAAAGAATAATCGTCTTTTTAAAAAAGATTTTCCATCAGAGCTCATTATTAAACAAAAATTACCAATCAAAAGAAACTGAGGAAAAAAATACCACTCTAGGACTTTCAAAACCTTAGGGACGATTACAGTTTAACAGAAATTTAAATTAGCATGAGAGCAAACACTCAGAAAGTCTACTTATTATAATGTTACTAGTTACGAAATTGAAAAGTAATTCTACTTCTTCTTAAGAAAGTTTCCTTCAATGAATGCTTTGGTGATTAAGCAATATTTATGGCTTGAGACACGTTATATCGGTCTTTAACAGTCTACTTTAGCACCTAATTATAAATCACCAATACAATCGTTCAAAAGTTTGGATTTTGATTTCTATTTCACTTCATGAATCATTAACTTCTTCGAGACACAAAACTCTAGAGTGAAAGTACTACCACATGATATCTATCACTTGTCAACCAGTCTTTTGAGTTCTTTTAAGCATATCACGCTAAAGAAGAAACGGGTTGGCTGCTTGGAAATCTTCTTTTCCATCAATTAGGCAACTCTGTGATTTTGATACAATCTTTTGATTATATTAGGTGATTTGATGTGTGGATGTCACTACAACTCTTTTTTTGTACTTTTCCCCCTCTTCAATTTTTATTCACTTTGTTCGACTATTTCCGTTTTCCAAATAATCAAATTGTTATGAATTTGGGGGCTCCATTAACACAAGTTGAGTGAAAATAATGTTCTGCGTCATAATGAATTTTCTGGACAAGGAAAATATATTTCTATTTTTTTCTCCAGTATGAATGTATGATGTACCCTCTTTTCGTACCTAAATATAATTTTGACTGGTTATAGTCAATATTATTGTAATCATTCCAGTACCAGCAGAGGAACCGAATCTACAAAGAGGAACAGCGTCAACTGAGAGCAACTACATGGATCACCAATGGAGGAGATGATGACCACCACTGATATCAATTATTGGCAGTGTTTTCCTTTTCCCAAGTAGAATGACGTGTCTGAGCATAGATACATACTTGGTTTAAGCAGAGCTGTAAATGGGTGAATTGACCTATTTTTATAGATAGAGCTCTTACTACTGGGTTAAGAGTGTGGCATCCTCTTCTGGTATGCTTCTCAACAGATGAACTTTTCACTAGTAGATAGCATATTCATTACTGTGTTAAGTAAGAACATGGGATAAAAACGCTTTTGGTTTGTTTCACTTTGGTTACCAAACTTTTTTGGTTTCACGTTAGAGAACTTAAATTCTAGTTCCTTTTGGACACTGTCCCACTGACCTGAAGAAAATGCTGTAGTGGCCAGTAGAAGTAAAACTGAAAGTTTTGTAGCAAACTTGAAACCAAAAAAAAGTTCTGAGGTCATAAATGAAACAGAGAGATAATTCAGATGATCGACAGTGTTTTTTACATTAAGGTTATAGAATGGGAGATAATCATGTTAGATACGTCATGGATGTTACCAACTAATATCTGCATTAGCCAAGTAATGAGCGGTGAATTCGTTTGAAGATGCGTTGTTAGGTGCTTTTTTTTTCTTTGTTTCGTGGAGACTCGTGAGATAGCTGATAGATAAGCAGCGTTCCACTGCATCATACTAAGATTTGCATTGGTTTCGGCTTTTAAACGAGCTTTGGCTCTAAAAAATATTTGCACCAAATAATGGGACTTGCACCTATGCCTGTGGATAATTGTCTTTGTTTTGTCTCATCTAATTAGCTTTCAAACTGGACTAATGCTTACTGGTTTTCCTACCTTTAATAATGAATATAATGTAGATAACTAGAGAAAATTAAGATAATTGTCTTGACATCAAGGAAGATCAAATTCTCTCTCGATACGTTCNATTTGCATTGGTTTCGGCTTTTAAACGAGCTTTGGCTCTAAAAAATATTTGCACCAAATAATGGGACTTGCACCTATGCCTGTGGATAATTGTCTTTGTTTTGTCTCATCTAATTAGCTTTCAAACTGGACTAATGCTTACTGGTTTTCCTACCTTTAATAATGAATATAATGTAGATAACTAGAGAAAATTAAGATAATTGTCTTGACATCAAGGAAGATCAAATTCTCTCTCGATACGTTCCTCAAAAAATCCGATTCGTGCGGATTCTTCCCCCAACTAAGGAAGAGATCTTGGCGGAATTGCCACATATGAAATTGAGCCCAATTTTACAAAGAAATAGCCCACTTGTTTCTTGAGAAGACAGACTCCTAGTTCGGATGAAAAGAAATTATTATAGTCAAGATGACATTTCTCTGCTACTACCACTGGCTTGAAACGAGAAAAGATTGTTCTTCAGTTGTGTTTTTAAATCCAAAATTATGTATTTTATACAAGATCTAATATTTTTCAACAATTCGAGAAATTGCACTTACGGTTGATTGGCTTGTTGCTATACTTTTTCAGTTGAGCTCTGAATCTCCTTATTCTAAGAATTATAAATGGACTCTAATTATTATTGTTAGTCCTGAGTTAATCATTTCCTCAGCTAGTTGAATTATAGCGTGTTCGGTGGAAATTAAAATAAGATTAAAATTGAAAAACTAACTGTTATTGTTGACTTTTATTAGACGAGTGGGACCCAATAACGGCTATGTTTTCAATTTTAATTGGATTTTAAACACGACTGAATACGTCCTTAATTTTGTAACATTAATCTCATTGAGTCAGCGGGAGAGACTAAAAAGTCACCATTCAAGCTCTCGACTTTTCAAACTTCTCGATAAGGTGCTAAAATTGCTCCTCGATGCAAGACGCGACTCAAACTTATAATTTTCAGTTACTTATAACTCATTTTCAGTGTTTGTCCTTAAATAACTTTTTCCCAATTAAATGCATATCTTCTAATAAATCTATTTTAGTCCTTCGACCTTAAACTTTTCAAACTTCACCTTTAAGTTCCAAATGAAAATATAGAGCCTCGTTCATACAAAGCATCTCGCGTTGAAAAAGAATGAAGAGAATGGATAAAATAATGTCGTAGCTAGTAATGCTGCATGAATGAAAATAATGGATGTCAACAAAATAAAAATAAATAGTGCATCCAATGAGAAAAGAATTAGATGTGACTGGGGCCTGTGGCTGACTCATAAAATTAAAATGAGCATGTCCACCTATGTTACAAAATTATTTAAAAAAAAAAAAAAAGAGTCAAAGTCAAATATTAATTCTAATCATACATTCTTAACTACTATTTATTATTACTCATGTATTTTATAGATCTACAATTATTCCCCGTTATAAACCATTTATAAATTTCCCAAGCGGAGGTTAAGTTTTATTCCCAATAAATTTGAAATTAGGTACATAATTGTTTAGCCATTTTGCTATGTTTTCAGTAGATAGAGTACAAATTTCAAGTAACTACGTCCTTAATAGCTAAAGCATGCCATGAATGTTAGTATATGGATCCATTTTTCGCTTACTCTATCGATATAACGTCATTTTTATGAAACACTTAATATCTATGGATTGATGCAGTATACGAGTTATTAACCATCTAAACCTTTTTTCCTTAATGTATCGTTGGCTAATGTCGCCTCTATATGATTGAGTAAATTCACCAATCATCACTGGAGTTTGTACAAAATTTCAAATTGGTTGTTAAGGTTTTGAATTTAGGGACAAAATGAGTTGAAAAAATTTCAATGACCAACTTCGACTTTTGTACAAACTTTGGGGTGACAATTGGTGTAATTAACTCCTATACTATATATTAGTTTATACAATTTTTAAAAAGTTTGAAAATCAATTGTTACAAAATAGTAAAATACACAACAATGCAATATTGGTGTAAATTGCAGTTGTTGTCTCAACTTTTACTTCTTTTTGCACTTTTATCCTCAACCTTTAACAAATTAGCATTCATTGTCCTTTATGTTAACTTCCATCCAAACTTACCGCTAGTATGGCTTGAAATGTCAATTTTGCCATCAAGTCCATACAAACAAAAAATTGAAAATAATTGAAAAATAAAAGAGAAATTCATTTTATCTCCAATCTCGAGTACAACCCAACTTGTTAATACGTCGGCCAAACTCTTTCGTAGACTCTTTGAATTTTTTTTTTTTTTTTGATCATTATCAAAATAACTTAATCTTACAATTTTTTCTTGTAGTGATGCGCGAAGATATTATTTAGTAGAATGGTCAAGTAAATCCCGTGGAATTAGGTAGATTCTATAAAGTGAATGGGAGGTGAAGAAATAATTTTAATTAGGAGCACTGAGCCCTCGTTCGAGCTTCATTTTTGGGAAAAACGAGTTTTAAAATAGTGATTTTTTGGAAAAATAAGTGGTTAAAAAATTTGAATATGCTAGTAAAATCATTTTATAAGAGAATTTATAATTGTAAATAAGTTTTGAAAAAAGATTTAAAAAAAAAAATGAACTCCAAACATAGACTAGATGTCGTTAAATTAGGAGTATTGAATGAATTAATGCTACAAAAGGAACAGAAGAAAACACAGCATAATGTTCAAATTGCTCTCTCTCTCTCTCTCTCTCACACACACACACACACACATAGAAAAAAGATGAAACACTAGAAAAATAAATAAAAGTAAATGCTGCAGCTAAAACTCTAAAAAGACTTCATTTTAGATAAAATTCAAGAAGTTTCAACAAGAAAATTTACTCCCAAAAGAATAAAAACGCAAATGTTGTACAACTGAATAAGGCACTCATGGAAAATTATATACACAATAAGGCACTTGAGGGGACTATACAAAAATAAATAAATAAATAAAAGTCACTTTCAAAAGAATAAAAACTCGAAGTCTCAAAAACTCATAACTACTTTTTTCAACACTCATTGTGAATGAAAATTCAAAGTCTCGAGAACTCAACTACTGTTTTCAACACTCATGCGACGAGTAAGGAATATCACGACGCAATTGTTGAGACTTGAAGATATGTATAAGTGGTCGAGAAAATGTTTGCACTAGACTAGGATAATGAAGACGATCAATGTTCTATTTTTCCAGTTTACATAATCTCCAAGACAAGATCTAGATGGCAACGAGTCGGTCATTTTCCACCCTCGTCATGTCGAATATTTTTATTATCTTATCCTATCTTCATACCCGATTAAAGCAGAACGGGCGGGGCAAGTCCCCTATCCCATTTTATGGCCCCATATTATTTTTTATTTATTTTATTTTTTGTTTTTATTTTTGTATATCTTTAGTTAGTAAATATTATTACTTTTTACTAATTTGTTAAAAATAATTTATGTTCTTTTTAAAAATGATGATAAATTTATTACTTTTGTTCGATAAAAAATTTAAATCTGAAATTAACTTTAAACTAGACGGGTAGCGGGATGATGACTATATTTCCCGTCCCCGCCCTATACCCACTTCAGGGTAGTGACCCTCGTCCCATTACCCGATTAGACGGGTAATCATACCACAAGTTGAACGGATTTTTTTTGCCATCCCTAAACAAGACCTTTCAAGCTATATCAACGGTGAGTTTGGACGAAACTATTATCAAGGGTTATGTTTGTTAATTTGTTAAATGTTAAAGATACGAATGTCAATAAATAAATGTTTGAAGATAGAACTGCAACAAGGTAAAAGTTAGAGACAACATGCGCAATTTATACTACATTGTTTCTTTTTCTTGTGGAATCTCTCTTGTAAAATACACGACGCAACGCAACGCAACAGTACACTTTAAAACCCTAATCTTTGAACTCCGCTCCACTCTCGACTCGAATCTCTCGGCGCTATCCAACCTACGGTAAACCCCCAATTTTAATGCCTGAAAGATTACCACTTTAATTTATAATATTCTATCTTTCATTTATATAAACAATGTTCGTAATTAAGCAATTAATTTTCTAATTGAGGCCGCCGACCTTGTACTATTTTTTTCTCGCTATTCTTATGTATGGTATCAGTCGAGGCAATTTTTTTTCGGTAAAATGTTTTATCTATCAATTTCTTTTACTAATTTCGAAGACGGATTGTCGATGATTAGCCATGGTGCTGTTGATGGGCGTGTTTAATTATTTTTTAATTGTTTAACTTTTATTTATTGATCCTTTCGTTTTATTTTTTGCAATTTTAATTGAATTTATACAATTCTTTGTCATGCTTCTATTCCTGCAATCTTAACATCCGTGGATATGTCAACATGCTCCAAATTCCTAGTTTTTTTTAATTGTTTTATTTCTCTGATGTTGTTTTGAATTTCACTAGGAAGAATGAGTCGATCAAGCAGAACCCTTTATGTTGGCAACCTTCCTGGTGACATTCGTGAGAGGGAAGTGGAAGATTTGTTTTACAAGGTAATTTATATGAATTTGAATTTCATTTTTAAATTCTTTCCACCCTCATGTTCGTCCTTATTGATTGTTTTAAAGATTTTATGATTGTAATTTCATGTGTATTATTTTGATTGTCCTGTCTTGGATTAATTGCCTTGACTCTGTTCTTTCAATTTTACTCAATCCACTGGTGCATTGATGAATCCACTCAAATATATATGGTGCGTGTGGGTGTGTATTGTTGGTTTGGTCATGGCTTTGTATGTTGGAAGCATGCTGATGGATAATTAGACGAAAATGTCCTTTTTTGTGCGTTTTTCCGTTTTCACGTGGAGGATATGGAAGTGTATAAATTGAAAGATCTTTGCTGAACACTGCTATAGCTCCCAAGAGTAGGTTATTTCCTCCCGTAAATAAAATATGAGCTAGTAAGGTAATAATTTATCACTCAATATCCTAACTCCTAAAGTGGCAAAATGCACATCCCTGGAAGCTTGCCTCAGGGATGAATGATGACAAAAACTGTGATGGAGAATATAACTTTTAAAAGTGTTCGTAACATGTCTTTAGTAGGGAGAGTTGATATTAGGAAAAGAGCAAGGAAGAAAAGGGAGAGTGAACTTTTGAGTTCAACATGAATTAGGTGAGGTAGGTAAACAGACATGATCTCTTCTATGTACGTGCATTCAGTGATTTTATATTGATGGCATAATTTAATTCAAAGTGGAGTTATTGACAATCTTGAAATTGAGATAAACTCTTTTTTTTTGAAAGGTAAATTGAGATAAACTCTAAGAAGCACATGTACTTGTAAACTCATTATTTACCCATATCCCTAGTTTCGATACTCTCCGATACACTTCGAAACGTACGTATACCAGATACTTTTTTTTTTTAATTATTTCATATACTTTGCCCCTTTTTGGTACACATTAAAATTTTCATTCTTATTTTTCTACTCATTTTCAACGACACATTCTTTAATAAAATAATATTTTCTATTACATCAATAACTTTTCCTTCTTTTTCAACACACATTCTCCATCAAGGTACTATTCCAAAATACATTCTTCCAAAATGATGAGCTCAAACACACCCTCTATATTTTTTAAATTTTCGATACGTATCCGACACATTTTTTAATTATTTTCGATACATTATCCGATACACATTTTTAAAATTATTTTAATAACTTATTGAATATCAATAATATTTATTGAAATTTCAAAGTACTATAAATCATTCATTGCATGTGGAATCGTGTTATAGTTGAAAAATATATTTTTATTATTAGAAATATATAGTGACTAGTATTAAATGATACATGTAAAATTGTATTATATTATTAATTCTATTATAAAAAATAGATAATGATTATATATATATATATAAACATACTAATAAAATGCTTTAGTATTTTTATTTTTATTATCATGCTTCTTTTATTAATTTTTTTTATATTAGTGAAATTATGTTGAAATTTTAAAGCGTATCGACGTATTTTATTTTATTTTTATTATCATACTTCTTTTATAAATGTTTTTTTTATATTAGTGAAACTATGTTGAATTTTTTAAAACATATCGACGTATCCTAATTTTTTCAAAAAAGTCTTATTGGCGTATCCGTATCGTATCTGAATTACGTATCTGTTCTCTTCCTTGACTAAGGGGTATTAAGCCACCAAAAAAGCACATGCTTATCTGATTATAGGTGTCTAATGAGTATGAAAGCAAAGTTTATTTTACCTATAATTTTCCGAGGCTTATACCGTATTTGGGATGCTTATTGCAGTATGGACCAATTGCGCATATTGATCTGAAAATTCCACCTAGGCCTCCTGGTTATGCTTTTGTGGAGGTGAGTCTTATCTCTTTTGAGAAATCTATCTTTATACGTGTGCATTTTGATCTATCATAGTTGTCACAACAGTTTGAAGAGGCTCGTGATGCTGAAGATGCCATTCGTGGACGTGATGGTTATGATTTTGATGGGCACCGGCTGCGGGTTAGTCATTGATTTACTTCTCTTCAAACTAGTCATTGATTTGCTTAAATTTGCTTGTGCTTTGAATCTACTCAGGTGGAGCTTGCTCATGGTGGGCGTGGTAACTCATCATCAACAGATCGTTACAACAGCAATAGTGGTAGTCGAGGTCCTCGTGGTGGAGTGTCTAGGCGCTCTGAGTATAGAGGTGGGTATATCATTTCATAGAGTGACTGTTGACTGTTAAAATAACTATAATAAACACATCTTTTGTGCATGCAAATTTGCCTCACGTGGCCTTGTTCTTCAGTGTTGGTCACTGGATTGCCCAATTCTGCTTCGTGGCAAGATCTGAAGGTAAGTCTTAGTTCGTCACTTATCTTGAGTCACATTCACCACTAGCTTTTTGATATCAGACTTTTTGAATGTTGGTATCATGTGTTTCTTATTTAGGATCACATGCGTCGAGCAGGGGATGTGTGCTTTTCCCAAGTTTTCCATGAGGGGAGTGGTAAGATGATACAAGGAATCTTTTTTTCTGCAATGTACAATTATATTCAGGTTTTGTTCTTTATGACTATGACTTGGACCCACTGGTGTTATATTACCTATTTTGGATAAGCATCATGGAGCTTTTGCTACTGTTGGCAACACTACATTTTTACGGTTTGCTTTATTTGACTAACACGCAACATTCTCCTTATAGTGTGCGCCATTGGCCATTTTGGGATTTTGTTGTACCTGCATATCAAATGTACACTTGAATAGAATACCCCTGTCTGAGATCCTCTTTCAATTGTTCTTACTATTGAAACTAAGATCAAGTTAATCTATTTATACTTGGCATCTTGACGTCTGCTTTAAACTGCTTGATTAGTTTTCGGAGATAACTAACAATGTAGGATGAGACTGTTCGTTAAGGTGTGGATTTTTAGTATTTGTAGATCTTTCTGAGGCATTCCGATGTATTGCTGAAATATCCTTATGAGATTTATTTCTCCAGTTCAGTGGCAGTTTTATCAATCATATTTGATCTTTAGGAGCATGTTTGTGTGCAACTTCTAAGTGAGTTCATATGCACGAGAGATAAAAAAGTATGTGAGAGTATGCTTTTCCTCCATCATACTTATAAGTTGCACCCAAACGTTCTCTAGGCCGCTTGCTGCTAGGGAAAATTCCCTAGTGGTGCTATATCATTGTAGCGGACTAGATTGTTATATTGTGGTTTGCCCCGTGCTACTGCATTGGAGAATTTGCTATATACTAACCTAGTTGTAACGACCCGGCCTCTGTGCCAGAGCCGTTATATCATACATACTGTCCGCTTTGGGTGGGCTTGTGCCTACTTACCACTTTACGGGTTTCTATCGCGTCTTCAGGATTCGAATCCAATACCTCCGTCTAATGAGAAATTTAAGTTTAATCCTGATACTAATTCGAATTCTAGGGGGCGCAATAGAAATCTTTAAGTGGGCATAAGTCCACCCAAAGCGAACAAGATGTATGATTTAACGGCTCGAGCATAGAGACTCTAGTTATTACCAAAAAAAAAAAAAAACGAATTTTATCGCGTCCTCATGATTTGAACCCAAGACCTCCGCTTAATGAGATACTTAAGTTGAATCATGATACCCAACTGGAGGACGCGATAGAGATTCGGGAGGAGGCGGATATCACCCAAAGCGGACAATACATATGATATAATGGCTTGAATATAGAGACTCGAGTCGTTACATTAGTGATCTGTCATCTTCGTATATTCAATAGCAAATAACTCTGGAGAATTTTATCTCAATGCATAGGCATTGTTCTTTTTGGATCCTTTGATCCAGCTGGGAGCCCATATGGCTTAGCTCCATTTTCAAAATAGGTTAATTATCAAGAAAATAGTTGTTGCTACTTGAATCTACACCTATGTTCATACTGATTTCGGATTGTAATTTGTTAACTGCTAAATTTTGATCTCATGTGTTTATAATGTTAGATATTATAAGCGTCTAAAAGTTCCTAGAAAACAAGTTATGTATTAAAATTATGGTGACTGAAGCTCCTTTGACTATACGGGTGAATAATCTTGCTTCCAATAGCAACAACCTAAGCTTAGTTCCTTATTAATATGGAATTGAGCAATTGCTAAATCAATATTTTCCTGTTTCCATGTATTATAATTTCGTGTAGCTTTTCATGTACTTTAATCATCTTCTGTTTATGTTCATTTCAAATTTTCCTTTCGCTATGATATAATTAGGCTGAAGGTCAGAACCTTTATGTTTACAGTCTTGTATCTAAGTTTGTTACTAACTTGTCTGTTCTGAGCAGCCTTGAAATTAGAATTGGCTTCTTTGAGCTGTTTTGGAATTATTATTATTATTTTTTATTTTTATTTTATTTTTATTTTTTGTGTTGAGCATTCTTTAAGCATCTGTTACTTTCGGTTTTGCAGGAAAGACGGGGATAGTGGACTATACAAATTATGATGACATGAAATATGCTGTAAGTTATCCTTTTTTTCTCTTCCAATGTTTACTGTTCTAAATGACTAATTCTTGTTTATTCTTATGTCTGATGGGATATCTGGAACATCTATCACTTTACTACTACACGGAACTTTTTTTCCATATTTACAGATAAAGAAGCTCGATGATTCTGAGTTTCGGAATGCTTTCTCACGATCCGTAGTTCGGGTATGCTGCAAAATATTTTAATTATATGGCACGTACACGTTATCTTCTTATTATGCATGCTCTACTTACGACGTCATTTCATTGATGACAGGTGAAGGAATACGATGGAAGCCGCTCCAGAAGTCGCAGCCGCAGCCGTTCTCGCTCAAGAGGAAGAAGCAATGGTCGCAGCCAGAGCCGAAGTCGAAGCAGGAGCAAAAGGTTTAAAAATATTTTAGCCCTTGTTTGAGCCCCATTTCAAGGCCAAAATGCATTTTCGAATAGTGTTTTGTTGGAGATCGTGTGGTTAAAAAATAAAGATAAGTTTTTGGTATACATGTAAAATTATTTGATAGGAAAATGTGTGATTGATAATGAGTTTTGGAAAAAAATTGGGGGCCAGGCATAAAAAGAAATCATTATTTTTTGTCTTTGGATTTGTTGGTTTTAATAATATATTTATGAACTTCATCAATCTCCTTGCAGCAAGTCACCCAAGGGAAAATCTTCACGCCGTTCAAGGTCCGTGTCTTCTCGGTCTCGCTCTGGGTCGAAAGCACGCTCCGTATCTAGGTAACCGTCTTCATTGAATTCATCACTTGTTGTCTGAAGGATTTACTTACATCAGAGTGCTTCTTCATTGGTCATTGACCTTTCCTCCTTTATGTCCAACGCTTTTCTCCTGGGTTCTTCATGCTGAATATTTTAAATTTTTTAGGAGTTGATTTTGAATTTCTCTCTATTTTTTAGGTCTATTCTTTTTATTCTGTTTTTTAGTGTCATATCAAAACTGATTTGTTTCTTATAGTGTGTAAATTATTTTCATCGCGTTAAAGTGAAATGACCCTATTTTACATCATAGCTTAGGTGAATAAGCCAAGTTTCATTGGTGGATAATATGTCTGTATTTTTGGTGGAATATTTTGTTTTGTTGAATTGGTGTGTGTTCCATGAACTTTTGGAGCTCAAATATGTTACTGGGACACCTTTCTTCTAGTCAGCACTTTGAATATCCTGAACCCAAAATTTTCAGCTTTTTGATTGACCATTGATGCTTAGTTTTTCAAGACTTCCAGCTTCACAACCATCAGATCCTGCACATCTTTTGAATGTAGTTCCACTGCAGTTCCTTGCATGGTACCACAGGTCGGTATCATCACATCTAGTGGATTAGTCAGGTTTCTGCATTTCTTTATTTTGAGGAATTTGTTGGATTGGAGTTGGGGGTGCCTATGAACTGAGCTGAGGGTGGGTTGGGCTCATCTTGAGCTCGGAATGTTTCATGAGCGTACAAAGTGCCAACTCCAGCTGACTCATCTTTTTCTGCATGTTCATGAGTCCAATGTGAAAAATGATAGAATTAATATGATGAGTTGAGGCCTGCACGAGACACGCAGGTCCCAGGTCTTTGGTAAGTGTCATGAAAACTGGGACGGTCCATTTCACACCTCTAGATGATATTTCGGATCTGAAATCGAATCCTTGTATCACTGGCACATATCAATGTTTAAATTTTGGTTTATTTAGAGACCACGCCTTTACAATCATGTCTAAATGGCTAAAAGGATTCTATTTATTCATTAATCTGTCTCTACAAAAAGGTGCATATATTACTTTTTGAGTTCTTATAAACAAAGAGCTGAACAAATGCCTGTGGCTTTGATATTTTTCAGCAGGCTTTTTCCATTGACAGAAATGTCAGAGCTTTTTCGGAAGCTGAGCATGTCTTAAATCATGAGTACATGAATACCGTTAGTTATTTGTAGTTGAAGACTCCCCTCATGTAGCCCTATCTCTGATTCTTTTCCTCCCGTATTTCACTCTTGGATTGTGCTTGAAAATGTATCATCAAGGAATCATAATGTCCATTCTTTTCTTTTCAAATTGGAATCACCTTCTTTGTTTTTTAGATATGGCTTGTATGCGCAATTTGGGGATTGCACATTAGGATCTTGGTGGGATATGGTTCAATTGCCTACATATCTTTTGGTAGTGGAGGTATGATGTTTTATCGATGGAAGCTTTCAAATCCTTCTTGGTGTCTGTGTTCTAATGAGCATCGCAAATGTCCATGGGTGCTAGATTGGAAACAAAGAAGATATTGGATTGCGAGTAAAGCTGGACTGTGAATTGCCCTTTGAACATGGAAACACCCTCTATTTGCGGTGGAAAAATTTTCATTGTCGCCAATGCTGTTAAGCTACCAAAGCATACTATCGAAGTTCTTTATTGGTTCTTTTGGCATCTTGATCGGTCTTTTAAAGAACATTTGTTAGCTTTATATTTGAGGTTCTGTTTCTTTCTTAATTAGATTCCTTATTTAGGTGGACATATTTTGCTCCCTATTATGTCTTTTTCCCCATAAATTGCTAAAATATTTGCAAGTTTCCTCTTATGCATTTTGGTCATGGTCATTCTGACGTGGATGTGGCATCAAGGCTCATGGAGCAAAGTTGTTAGAGGCACAAGTGGATATTAAATTGGGTTGTTTCTGGAACTTTTGCAGATCTCCATCAAGATCCAGGTCCCCAACTCCATCTGTAAGTAATATTTTTAGTGGTTAAATACTTCCTACATGTATCTCATTGCTGGTGCTCCGTCCTCTCTGATTTCTGTTGATGTGTTGATAACTCTCAAGTGCATGAAGAAAATTTTAGCTTCCTTTTTTTTTTTTAAAATACTATCTAGTGCTATCTAATCTTTGAACTGGAGTCAAGTGTGGTTCTGCTTCTGTGCTTTTTATGTTCCCACTTTGTTTTGATTTGCCGAATTTCAGCGCCAGAAACGGGCAGGTAAAAGTCCAACTAGGCGCAGTTCCAGCAGAAGCCGTAGCCGAAGCAAGAGTCTCAGCCGAAGTAGAAGCAGGAGTCTCTCTAGGTTTTCTTTTTTCTAAATCACACCATATGATGGAAGTGATTCTGTTTTTTCTAAGGGGATTTTATTTTCTCTATATGTTCTAAACAGGTGAGAAATGGCTGTGGTTTGATATGAAGAATTCAGAAGTTCTGCATGAGAAGTATCATCTTTCCTAACAAGGTTTTCCTGTGAGTGGGTTACATGTTATGAGCAGATTGGAACCCCATCATGTGTGTGTTTTGTTTAGTGGACAAATTTCTGGAATTCGAGAGGCACTATCACTCTCTGGCCTTGGTTTGCTGCATGTATGATTTGTATTTCATGCAAATCCTATGAAGGATTTAAAATTTCAATACTGTAGTTATTATTTATCAAGCTGTATTGATTTCTGCGCAATATTATCCGTTGCATAAAAATGCCGACTCGAAAGCATAGTTGGTAAATAACGAGTTGCCATGTCATCTTTTCCCATTATTTAAAACTAACATGGACGGACTAGCCGGCCAATTGTACCAATGTGTAAGATCAGTGATCCACTTGAAAAAAATTAAATTTGATTTGGGACCTCAAGTTTATTTTACGAAGGAAACTAACAAAATAAGCTACTACGTAACTATTTGGCCCAAAATTATTACTCAAAAACAAGAATGCAAGCTAAACAATGAGGAATGTTGTGTGGAATGATTTCACTTCGAAAGGATGAAATCATGAGGGCATACCTTTTAGTTTGGTGGTAAAGCCACTTTTTGGCGTTCACATTATGCAGTCACATCTTGGTGTTCAAACTACTTTTTACTCCTAAATATTGAGTATGTAGCCATTTACTTGTGATATTCCATTCTCGAAAGAAAAAGGCAGAGAGCTTCTCTTAAATACTTGTAGTCTTTCCTTTATTTAGAAGAGAGTGTTTGCTCATATTACAAGAGAGAGTTTATTGTTAATGTGCATTCGTTATGGGAAACGACTCTTTCCACACCAGCCTGAATGCACAGTTCAATGACGGCTGGAATTTGATCCAGTTGTAGCCGCTCATTATGGGAAATGGCTCTTCCCAACCTATACGAAATTCATATGTACCTGCAAGAATAAATAGGGATGCTATCAGTAACTCTGAAATGCAAGTGAATAACTCACTTCTGGCAGCTAAAACTTCGTGAGCAACTGCTATTAGTTCTTTTACCAACAGCCCAATTTCGGGAGGGCGTAAATTCACCTCTCTAACCACTTCTCTATCTTTCTTTACCAATCTAACTTTACGCTTCACTTCATTATCATCATTTACCATGGCTTTTCATCAGACTTGCTAAGCCTTCTTGGTAGCTCCACATAACCCGACCCAGTCGAGTATAATGCACAAGGGTAGTTTTACAACTCGTTTGTGGCCGAATTTTTCACGTTGCAACATCTTGAAATTATCTGATTGAAGTGAAACATTGTCCGATCACGTCTCGGGAAAATTGCTACGATTGGTGTGTGTAAGATTGAACAAACTGGTTTGAGTTTTAATTTTATCAGTCAGGGATTTTATCGAACAGGTTGCTTGCAACGAAAAACGTTTCCATCAGACATCGATCGGTGTGTGTAAAGATGGGAAATTCGGATTGAGTTTTTAAGCAGTCGAGGTTTTATGGAACAGATTGCGTACAACTACAGAGACATGCTGCGTAAAATTAGACCAAGAGCTGGAATGGAATGGTTCCGTACTCTGTTAAGAAATAGTGGTGGTCTCAAATCTTTGAATTATGTTGCATTTTGATCCTCAACCTTTAAAATCGAGCATTTTGATCCGCAATATTTCATTTCAGTAGCACTTACATCTCTAGTGAAGAATCTTACCCTCCTCAAGGAAGATGCCAAAACTTTATTATAGAGATTAAAAACTAAAAAAAGGGAAAAACATCAATATAATACTGTCTTCTTCAATAAGCTTTCTTTGGGAAGATTTCAACTATGATACCAAACCTTTCATTTAATAATAGACTTTGTCCAAACCTTCAAAAAATTTGCAACTCAAGTCCAAAATGACGATTTTCGT
>CAIGRL010161116.1:0-14090 GCA_903798325.1 Fraxinus xanthoxyloides | reverse complement strand
TCTACCACAGTACTGAACTTGTGCTGATCGAATTTTCTAGATTCTACACGACCCTGTAAGATGTATAATTGGGACATTTTTCGTCCCTCCAATACAACTTGGGTACCTTTACAAATCTTCAAAGCTCCACCACCTCCACCTCCACCTCCACCAAAGAACTCATAACTCTTTGAATTAAGGATAGACAACGAGATGAGATTCTTCTTCAAATCTAGAACATCTCGAACCTGGTCAAGAATGGTAAAATATTCCGCACATGCATTTAATCAAACACTTAAAGTACCTTATCTTTGCTAGGAATGAGGCTCGTGTGAGTGCTTAAATGCCCACTAATTCTCTCTTCTATGCCTTACACCCTCACCGTGGTTCCTTAAAGCTATCAATGCCTTCTCTGCATTGACTTCTTTTTGGCCAGGCTTTACCATAGCCCTCACAAGCTCTCCCCTTTCTTTATCCAATACCAACGACGAACTTGATGAGGATCCATTTGTTATTACCCCTGGAACCCAAAATAGTTATCAGAATTCCCATTGATAGAGTTGAAAAAATCCATTCTTTTTCGTCTGGAATCACAGCTGAAACGAGTCGGTTCTTGAAATGGGATTACCAGTTTTTGGTTTTTCTTGTATTCCCATTGCTTAAAACAGCAAAAAAGTAATACTTTAATAAGCAATTTTTCAAGATTTCTGTCAAGAGTAAATAATATACTATAAAAGTATTTCGTTCTCTTGATTCTTCTTGAATTAAAACGTTTTAAGTCAAGTACTCTGTGTGTGTGTGTGTGTGTGAGTGAGAGAGAGATTTTACAACTGCAGAAGCGAGTTGTTGATGAAGTAGGACGCCAAAAATAGAGTCCAAAACGAAGTAGGAGAAGAAAACAGCGAAAAACCCGAACAGGTCGGGCAGTGGGCGCCACGGCACTGAGTGTTCTGTCCAATTTTTATTTTTTTTTGCTTAAATTGTTTTCTCCATCCAAATTCTTCTTCAAGTCTAATACCAATTTTCAACTCCCAGTGGGCTTTTAAAATAGAACTTCAACTTGACATAGGACTCCAATGGCATTCCAAATTTGAATTCTCCTTCACGTGCGCTTCAATTAGAATTCTTTAATTACTTCAAATACTTCAACAAAGGAATTTGGGTCACACCCAAATTCCAACACACCAATTTTATTTGCTGATGCTGAGTTTGTAAGTTGCAGTGTAATATTTTTGAATTCAAAATTGCTTGAAAAGAGTATTGTTCTACCAAAATCAGAATCAATGTTCTTGAGTTGTGGATTATATAATGCTGTCACTACCTTTGAATCTTGAAATCTTAGATGATGAATCAATGCTAATTAGTATCTAAAAGCTTGATTATGTAGCCTTCTAAAAGAAATTTCAACACTGAACAAATTTTTTGTTCTAGGTTTATTTATTTTTTTCATTACACCCTAGCAGGTTGAGAAGTGGTTGATACCCCAATCTGCTTTAGAAATATACTCAGAAGTTGTTAGTTTTCTTCCATTGTGTCTTTAGAACAGTGCTGCCAAGAAAAGGGTCTTTGAATTATTTTTCGTGAAACTATGGGAAATCATAATTTCTTGAGCCAAGAATAGTACTCATCTGGTCAGGGGTACTTGAGGTTGCTTTGCTTTTGATTTACAGAATTCAAAACTTTCAGTGAACTAAACTAGCCCTCTGGCCTGGGGGAAAATAATTTTTTTTCATAGATTATTCACTATTTTTTTATTGATTTTTGATAAATCTTTTTAGGTGTGTTTTATTTATTCATAGATCTTGCTGCAATTTTATTTTTCTTCTACACAGGGACTCCAGTGCAAGACTTGTGGTAAACCCCCGGAGGGTCATTTTTTCTATTATGCACATCACAATAAGCAACTAAGTATTCAAGTTAGACGTCTTCCTGATGGTAAATGTCTGCCTGGTGAAACTGAAGGTAAGCTTTGGATGTGGAGTCGCTGTGGTCAATGCAAATTTCAGAATGGAAGCTCAAAATCCACAAAAAGGGTTTTGATATCCACTGATGCTCGTAGTTTATCATTTGGAAAGTTTTTGGAGCTCAATTTTTCCAACCACTCGTCATTCAGTAGTCCATCCAGCTGTGGTCATTCTTTTCATAAGGATTTCCTCTACTTCTTTGGGTATGTTCAGTTCCTACATCTTTTTTCTTCTTCTTTATGGGAACACTGCATTTGCCATGCCATGTTTTTATTGGTTTGTTGTCCCTGATTTTGGTGTATTTATTGGAAAATAATTATTTTATTTTATTCTTGCCATCTGTTTGTCAACATACAGATCTGGCCCAATGGTTGCAGTGTTCAAATATTCACAAGTTGCTACTTATTCGGTGTCTCTGCCACATCAGATGTTGGACTTCAACTCTTCAGTGAGAGGAGAGTTTCTAAAAGAAGATTTTCAGAATGTAAGTACCTTCATAAAAATGATTTCTGTTGTTTTATTACTATCTGGCTGATTATATAAGCGTCAATTTTGACTGAACTTTATTCCCTCTCTAAGGTGCACGTGAAAGGGACTAAATTGTTCTTGGAGATAGAAAATTCTTTGAAGGATTTAGAAACTCGATACTTTGGTGTAACTCTCAACATTCAGGGATCAAGCAAGAAATTTTCCGATATCGCGGAGATGTTAAAGCAAGAAAAATCTCAATTCGAGGTTAGAGGGTTCTTCCTAGATAAATTTTCTTATGCTTCTACATTATGTAGCAAGTTCTGTCAATGAGATCACAGAAGATCACGAATATCACACTTATTCTAATTGATTGTAATTACTGTAATTAGATTATTGCCATAGTTAGAATTACCAACGGGTAAGGTATTCAGACTAATTTTGTCAAGTTCATCACTCTTATTATTGTGAATTTTTTTTCTCTAATGCATACAATTGTGTAGTAGGCTGGTTGTTTACTTCCACCAGTCAACTTTAAAAAACTCAACATTAAACTTGCTACACTTCGTAGCAAGTTTGTCAGTTTTAATGTTGTTATTTTTTTATTCTCTTAAGTATGCTACTGTGTTGTAGGCTGGTTGTTTACTTGAATCAGTTCATTTATGAAATTCAGCATTAAATATGCTGATGATGTACTATTTTAACATATAATGATTGTCAGACATGTACCTCCATGCTGAAATATATATCGACAAAATCTCATCAATTGTTTTGTTTTCATATTGAATCAATGATAGCAGCCATTCACATTTTGTTTGGTCATGCAAATTTAAAATCAGGTTGACATTCAAAATGCTGTTAAGAATGGATCTCGAGATCAGCTTGCTTATAAACTTCTAAGCTTGAACAGGCTGCGATTGGAGCTTCTGCTTGAATTATGTGTTTGGGATCAACGTCTACAGTCATTATCGTCTGATCTTATGGAGAATGATAGTGAATCTGTTGACCTACAAGTGCAAGAGCAACCTCAGTTGAAAGAGGATGGAACTTCTGGAGAAGAAACCAAGGCTGATATTAAGGTGGAAAACTGTGACAGTCTGGAAAATATTGCTGGATCGGAAATTAAGCTCATTACATCCGTGGAAGCAAATGATTTTACAATTAAAGAAATTCCAATTGATGGACAAGTTGAAGAATCTAGAGGATACGAGGACTCATTTCCTACATCTATTATCACCGATGATATTGCAAAGCCAACTGTAGATGGAATTAATGGAAATGAATCGTCTGTCCATTTCCTGGTGAAACCTAGTTTCGAGGTCGATTCTGACAATCCAGATTCTGTTGGGAACAACCAAATAGATGGGGGAATACCGTTAGCTGCTGATATTGAAGTTGCTGGTTCTGATTCGAAACATCAGCAGACGACTACTATAGAAAATGACAAGGATTTGATCTGGACTCCTTATTCAGTAATTCGACGCAAATACATGGACAACCTACAGCGTACTTGCTCCCAAATATTTGAATCTTTAAGCCACCATGCTGCAGAATCCATGGCTAATAAACTGATTACAGACGAGGGCTCGAGACTACATATTCCTCCAGGTTCTGAGGATAATATTATGTCCAACCTCCAGCAAAGTGACTTCCAAAAATTTGAATCTTTCAGTCACCATGCTGCAGAATCGGTGGCTCATAAACTGATCACAGACGAGGGCTCGAGAATACATATTCCTCTTGGTACTGATGACTATTTTGTGTCCGACCATGAAGATGAATTCTCGAGCATAATAGCTTGTGCGCTTACCTTTTTGAAGAATCCATTGACTGCGTCTGAGGAACTTGTCGAGGATGCCTGGAAAGAACGAGGAATGGATGCTAAGTCAAATGAGAGCTCGCAGAGCCTGTCACGAATTTTCTCTTTGACTTCTAACTGGCCATCGTTGAGTTTTTTTGATTCAGACGGAATCCTATCTTCTTCAACCAATTCTTTGGATTCACATTCGTCGAGCTTTAATGGATCGGATTTGTTGGAATCTTTGGTTTCTTATGGTGCTGACCACCCGCAAGTCTCTATGGGTTCAAAAATTACTGGAAAGCATAAATACTCAGTCATATGTTTGTATGCAAGCAAGTTCCATCAGTTGCGAGACCGTTGTTGTCCTTCTGAAGTTGATTATATTGCTTCCTTAAGCCGTTGTAGGAATTGGGATGCCAAAGGTGGGAAGAGTAAATCTTTCTTTGCTAAGACTCTTGACGATCGATTCATAATTAAGGAGATTAAGAGGACAGAATTTGATTCATTCATGAAGTTTGCCCCCAGCTACTTTCAGTACATGAATGAGTGTTATGAGTTGCATAATCAGACCTGCCTTGCTAAAGTTCTTGGCGTCTACCAGGTCAGTCTATCTACTTTTGTTCTGGATCACGTCTCTGTCTGGCTGTTATAGGCCGAACACAGTGCATGAGTCACTTCCAAAAAAGTAACCCTATTTTTTTTTTTTTTTTTAACAAAAAAGTATCATTAAAAAACATCTCAGAAGTATTCCGGGGTCTAATCATACTATAAATTTTCTTAGGTTATCATAAGAGCAACTAAGAATGGAAAAGAGACCAAACATGATCTCCTGGTGATGGAGAATCTGTCATTTGGTCGAAACATAATGAGACAGTATGATCTTAAAGGAGCTCTTCATGCTCGTTTTAATTCTGCTGGCAGTGGTTCGGGAGACGTTCTCTTGGATCAGAATTTTGTCAATGATATGAATGATTCACCTCTATATATCAGTAGGAAATCAAAGCGTAACTTGCAAAGGGCCGTGTGGAATGACACTGCTTTCCTCCAAGTGAGTTTAGCATTAAAGTTTTTACTAAATATCTTAATCTTTATTGTTCATAGCTAAGGGCTTGGGTTTCTGACTACTTTTTTTGTTCTCTTTCAGTCTATCAACGTGATGGATTATTCTCTACTCGTGGGAGTAGATACTCATCGTCGGGAACTGGTATGTGGCATCATAGACTATCTCAGACAATATACGTGGGACAAACAACTAGAGAATTGGGTCAAATCTTCGCTTGTTCCTAAGAACCAGCAGCCAACTGTCATCTCTCCAAGAGAATACAAAAAGAGATTTAGGAAGTTCATCGACACCCATTTTTTGTGTGTCCCGGACCATTGGTGCTCTCACAGATTGAGTAACCCCTGCAAACTTTGTGGCGCCGGAGAGGTAAACGGTTCTTTGCATGTGAAGTCTCAAGAGCGTAGCGATCATGATGATGATTCTAGACCTCTTGCGAAGTCTATAGAGCAAACCATCCGTGAAGAGAAATCTCGTCCCAGTTCTCCAAATCACGGACAAAATGGTTTTTCTGCCTGAACTTCATCAATCGTCTTTCTTGTCAATGAATTTTACCTAATGTTGTATATAGCTTACTACGCAGTATGCCTGCTCTCTTTCTGCTGTTTTTTTTTTTCCAGCTAAGGGGCACTATCTCCATCTTCTTTTTATAGGTTATTACATATTCATTTCAAATACGAGTTTGTATTTACATCTTCTTTAGTAATTGTTTAACCGAATTGGTAGTCTACAGAATTCTACCCTTTTATATGCCATGAATGGAAAGTATTTGGGGATTCGGAAAAATACCTTATCTTTTTACAGATTGTACTGAGACAGTCTCGGATCGCTCTACAACTGATTTAGCCAGGCTAATTATGTCGGTCTGGGTCACCGAGATATGTGGCAGGACTTGTTTGGTCCGGTGGTTTTGTCTTGAATCTCTCTGCAACCGGCTCGGCATGGCCGATTGATATTGAATTCATCTCATATCAATTCAAAGAAATATCATTTTATGATGTTAAAAAAGGCTCACTTATGCACAATACAATTACATGACTAAAGACCAAAATAGAAGGTGAGAGTTTTCTTTGCGAAGCTTACCTTAAGGCCAAATACGTTGCTTAGCCATTCGCAGTTTCACCCATTTTGACACCACTAGTTAAAATCGTTCTTTGGCCATTATTGACCTGAACCAAATTTGAGAACATCATAATAAGAGAACTCATTGGGGTTGGGGGTGGCCGGTGGGGGGATATGCTTCTGAAAGGTCTGGCTTTTTCTTGCAGCTTAACGATCCATGTGGGCAGAGAGTTACGGATCTTGAATCACTTAATTTTGAAGATATATATGTACATGTGTATATTTGCAGTTGAAGCATAAGTACATAAAGTGATAAAACTCAAAATTGAATGTGCTAACATGGCACGGGTTTCATGATTATTAAGGTTGTAAAGCTTGTGAAGTCTTTTTCAAGGTAATATGGTCATGTACAATGTATTCCATCCTTGCTTTAACAAGGATAAGAAGCCAGCTACAGGTCACGTCCAAATCAAAATTTTTGAACGATCAATTACAATTATTTATAGTTGCATGGATTGGAGACCCAGACTATAAATTCAAAAAAGTATTAACATATAGCTAAAAGTGAAAACCTATAAAGTAAAAGTCCAACAAAATGTTGTTGTGATCAAGTAATTGTAACAAGAAGTTTGGTATCCCATTTTCACATCCTTGTAGGTTTATTTGCACATTGGACATTTTTTTCATAAGTCGTTTTGAACTAATAACAATAAAATCGAAGTAGGCACCCCATTTGGAAGACTAACACAGACGTCTAAGGCTACTTTTAGAGAAGAAAAAAATAAAAAAAATAGACTACTCATGAAATCACCTACCTCAGAAAATTGCCCACCATGACTTTGAAGGTAGATGGAGTGCATCGACAATTACATGGGATTCAATTGGCCACCGCAAAGATACCTTTCCTATAGGAAACTAAAGAAAAGTACAGCAGTGGAATGGCTTCTGCCAAGCATCTCAACAAGGTATCTCCAGCCCTATCTCATAAATATATTAATAACCATTTCAATTGCACTGCATTATATTTCACAAATTTGTAATCAGATCCCAATTCAGCATGTTGGGTGGCAGTTCTATTCAGCATCAGATTGAGAGTGGAGATGATAATGATTACTACTACATAGCAGATGATTATGATGACGATGATGTAGATAATTCTAATTACATATACATTGTAAATACAGTCTTGAGCGGGACTGCTCGACTCAATGTTCTCTTGCCTACTGCCACCATCCTGGCGTTCACCATTCTCGCCCCGCTCATAACTGATGATGGCAAATGCACCACCTTCGACTCGTGGCTGATGGGTTTCTTCCTGGCTTTATCAGCCACCTCCTGTGTGTTCTTCTCATTCACCGACAGCTTTCGAACAGCCACAGGGAGGTTGTACTACGGGGTGGCAACATTCCACGGGATAAGAACATTCAATGGAGGGCGTGTGAAGCCCTGCATCCCGTCAGATTATAGGCTGAGATGGGCTGATATCTTCCATGCAGCCCTTTCCTTAATTGCTTTTCTTACATTTGCAATGTTACATAACGATGTTCTGAGCTGCTATCATCTGATGTTGCCCAGAAAAGTTATCTACAGCGTTCCATTGGCAATCGGGTTTATAATAAGTGTTCTTTTTGTACTGTTTCCTTCCAGGAGAAGAGGAATTGGGTATCCCTTCTTGCTGCAAACTGATGCCTTATACAGCAGAAATTGACAAACTTTTCATCTATTTACATGAATTAGAATGAGCAAATGCTTCTCTTTACACAGATATAGTCAAAATATTATTCCATTTGTATTCCGAAAATTCTGCAACATCAAGTGAGCTCAAGTCTGTTTCCCAATTGTATCCAAGAGATTAAAGAATAAAGTACATCCATTAACAGGCATACATAATGAGCATATTTCCTACTAAATCAAGCATTTATAGTATCTTGAGCAATGATTTTGCAATCATGTAATCTGATAATGAGCATACACAATAAGCACTCTCAACTAAATCAAACATTTCTAGTATTATATGCAATCATTTTGCAGTCGTGTAATTGGAGCTTTTCGAAATGGAATAAAGGAATGAAAACAAAATATATTGCTAGGAAGACAATTATAAAATCACGAAGATCACAAAATTCCATAGTAATAAATTCAAGTACAATGACAACGAAGAGGAACCGAAACACCTGTAGGTTTTCTTCTCTCGCGGATAATGGCTTCTTTAATCACGGGTAATTTTTGGTGAACCTTTCTCCATATATGATTCACAGCACCATCTGGAGGTGATGGGCCAATGCCACCTGGGTGACCATTATCATACACGAAGATGGGTTGAACCTGAGACATTTTTTTCCGGAATCCATCCTTCTGTTCTTCAGAATAGCTTCTAAGATGGCTTAAAAGCAAATTTGGCCTCAACGCATCACTAACTGCCACGAATACAGAAAATTCTGAATAATCCACTATTCCTTCAAATGGAAGCTCTATGTTGTCACTAACAATGACTGGTATACAGAGACTTTGGATGGCATCAAAAAGTCTACACGATGTGGGTGTGTCCCCAGCAGGGTGCAAACAGAACTCTGACGTTCTCATTCCCTTTATTGACTGCTCCTTTCCAGTGGCATTGGGGAAGCCTTCTTCCATTATAACTCCAGGTTCATTTTTCAATAAATCCCATATCTTTTCACGAACAAGTCCACCCTATTTATGTAGTGAAACAAATATTGTTATATTATAGATGGGGACCTCAAAGAAACAGAGATAAATAAAGTAAAACAAACAAGAGAACATTGACCAGTAGAAAAGCAATTTATGGCATTTTATATTTTGGGCAAACAACCAGGAAGCAGAAGAGAATAAAATATATGTTCTTCCAATAACAAGAATTCAAAACAGTGGAGTTACTCCAATGATTTACTAGATAACTAAAATTTTGAGAACTCAGATTGATGGAATCTTTATCTTCGATTCAATTGGCTTGCTCGCCTTGCCAAACTCAACAAGACAAGCAAATATGAATGGGTTCACCGTTGTTTATGAGTTGTGGTAACATTTTCTGCACACTTGTGAAAAAGGACGGATGATGCCACCTCAACAAGAAAATGCTTCGTTTTAATATCTGAGGAAGCAATGCAGGTCAGGATGGGTTAGAAGGCATAGACCTCTACAAAAGGAAAAATGATTGCTCTAATTTGTTTTTCCTCCTATACCCTGAGTAAGCTACATCCAAATTCTAATGTCCAAATAGAGGTTGCAAATAATAGACCCTTTTAATTTTGTTGAATGTTTTCTTATGATTCTTCTAGATGGATTATGGTTTATGACAAGTATAATTTCGTATCTCGTAATTTTTTTCATTATTTTATTAGTTTACTCCTAGGATTACACCTTACTTCACAAAGGCAAAATGGCCTTGATATCCAATTTATCATTGTGAAATGTAGAGTACAACTACCACTGTCACAAAAGAGTTCCTAAGCAAATGTTCTTTGGTAATAAAACTAAGCCATGACACTCTCATTAATTCATCAATAGTTAGATAAAGTGCCTGTGTTAGCCTTGCTGAAAAGGATAATAGTATTAAATGTCAACTCTAAGAAGATGCTTGCTGATAATAGTATTTTGTTAGCCTAGTAACAATTTTGCATTTAGCTAAACTAGCTGAATAGGAGAGATTACCAACCCGATGCCTATGTTTAGCTCCTTTGAAATAAAGAAGGGTGTGCCGTTTCTGGTTTTGAGATATGAGCAACCTAGGAAGCAAATGCATATATGGCACAATAACGTCTTTTAGCAGTGAAACTTGGGTGTGATGTATCAACTCCGACGAGCTATCATCGGATGCTTTAGTGTCAAGTCTGTACCATCCGCCAAAATCCACCACAAGCAGAACCGATGGAGCTATCTCATCTTTGACATGCCACATTGCAACAGGATCTGCCAAAGAATGCTTCAAGTTTTAACATAACCTGACAATCCAGAAACTAAAATATAAGCTCTTAACGCATTCAATATACTCATCCTAAGTTTTCTATATTGAAGACAAATATATAGAATTAAGTCTCAAACATCCAGATACTACAAATACTGTAGATTGACAATGACAATAATAATAGAGTTCTTTATTCTATAAGGAAGAGATATAACTAAATACCTTAGTGACATTTATAACCCCAACCAAGTTCCAATTAAGGGAAGATGGCATGCACTACAATTAATTCCAAATAAAGAAGCAAGCAGTTAATTCAAGGATTCCAAAATTGATGTTGACATGTCAAAAAGTTCATTGTGTTGTTTAATTTTCAAGTCCTGAAGCAGATAGTATCCAAGTTTTAAAATTATATTATATAGTTCATCATAATAGCAACTGACTTCATATGAAATTTAAATTTTCCATCTTAGCAGTTCCCACATTTTCGGTTTTTTCTGCCCTGTTATTTCTAAACAATGTACACTGGCCTTCATTTAAGCAGACAC
Source organism: Fraxinus xanthoxyloides (assembly GCA_903798325.1). Classification (NCBI taxonomy): domain Eukaryota; kingdom Viridiplantae; phylum Streptophyta; class Magnoliopsida; order Lamiales; family Oleaceae; genus Fraxinus; species Fraxinus xanthoxyloides. Next base: position 3,289 of record CAIGRL010161116.1, on the reverse strand, counting down.
TTCCACCAGAATGTTCATTAATAAATCCATTATTTTACTTTTCTATTTTCCATACAATTAACGGGTACCACCTTTACATTATATTGGTTTTTGTAATTAAAGTACAATAATACATGATAGAAGGCCAGAAGCTCTTGCTACACTAGATCTAGACTTGATATTTAGAGTAGAGAAGGATAATTGCATAGATTGAGTTTCTACAACTTTCTATGAGAAATGATAAAAGACATAGTGCTTGTCATGAGAGACTAAGATCTTGCCTCGGGCGAGTCACAAACTCCTCTTGACACAGCTATCCAGATACTAGATAGATAATACTTAGAGGCGCGAGGCAAAACTCTCAAAGAACTTGAGAAAACAACTCAATGACTTCACAAAGTCGTATGGTGACTCACTAAGCCAGGTAAGGAAGAAGATCTCTTCTTACAGGGAATGTAGGCACTTTTACACCCAAGGAAATGCCTATTAAAAGTCTTGAAGTTCTATCAATTACTAATCTTATTCGTTACTAGTCGATAATTAGCGGATGATCCAAGAAGGCAAGCTTGCACTTTGCGAAAAATAATATCTACTTCGTAGATAACAAAGCAATTTATCCATATAGTTATTCTTAGAAGTAGCGTACTTTCATTTCTCTATCCGTATATGTTCATGCATGTGTTACCACACTGGGTTCGTTAATATTTGGGTTTAGATTCTTCTAAGCATGATACATAGTTTAATTATGAACAACTGCATATCAAAGCCAGAAACAGTGATAACAAATACGATAATCATTCTAAATACAAAACATTTCTTTCCTACATTTAGCCTAAAAAAATAAAGCAAAATGCAGCAGCATTTACATTAAATACACTAATAACACTTCGGCATTTACCTGTAAGAACAAAGACGTGATCGCGCCCCCCAGATCGTCGCCAAGCCTCGGAATTTTTCACCAAATCCACCACCATTCGTTGCCTCTGATAGTCTTCATTCTCTTCCACCTTCTTCCTGAACACACCCTTATTGATCACCAGCTGCAATTCAGCGCTCAAAGTCGCGAAAAAGGGAACAAAAATCACATCTGCCTCCCGATAATCAAAAACCCTTGTAGCAAAAGACTCTTTCTTTACCTCCTCCGGTGTCAACAAATCCCCCAAGATCCAGTACTCCGCACTGTACTGTTTAATTATAGGGTTCTCAGGATATGGAAGCAATTTACCAGAATCTCTGTGCAAAAGGGCCTTTCGGAATTCATTATCTACTTCACTTCCAATCCTCGTATCATCACTTAGAGTCCAGTAATTTCGTAAAAGGTCGTAGTTTAAGGATCTGGGCAGGTCTAATACGTAGACTTTGATAGAATTCTTGCTGGCAGCGAGGGTAGTTTGGGAAATTTTCAACGGCGGCAGGCCGGTAGTGTAGTGGTGGTAGAAGAAGGAGAGAGAGAAGAGGCTGAGTAGGGAGAGAGAGATGAAGAAAGATGACGTCTTTGGGGACATTGGGATTTCTGCTCTGCATTCAGTTGGGAATGGAGTGTCGACGTTATGGCTGGATTTAGATCTGCACCATGTTTGAGTAAAAAGTTGCTCAAATTTACTTTTAAGTGATTTTAATTTTCCTTGTTTATTTTCGTTGCAAGTTCCTAGGCAAAGTTTTAATTATAAGTAAAGTTACTAATAAATAAGTTTTTATTTTTATACATAAATTTTATTTTATTTTCAACGCACAAGATCGAACATAGCATTTGCAATTAGTAAACTTAGTAGGAACATTGGAAGGCCATTGTGGAAGTTCTAGGTTATTTAAAGAAAACCAAAAACTTAATACTTCAATATTATAAGTTCCCAGCTACGTTACAAGGATTTACAGATGTTAGTTGGATATTTAACACTTGTGAGAGTAAATCTATTTCGGATTGGGTGTTCACTATTGGAGGATGTGTAGTTTCTTGAAAATCTAAGAAATAGACATGCAACAGACATTCAACCATGAAATCTGAATTCGCGGTATTATTAGATACCAGTAAAGAAATTGTGTGGCTTAAGGATCTACTATATGAGATAACTCTGGGATTGAAGGATACATCTCCGATATAATCATGTGTGATAGTCAAGCTAAATTAACAAAGATATAAAATGAGGTATACAGTGGGAAGTATAGACATATGAGTCTAATATATGACTATGTAAGGAAATTAATCAAGAGTATAATAATTTCTATAAATTACATTAAGTAAATTGAGAACACAGTAGATCCTTTAACTAAACATCTTAATAGTAATTTAGTTACATCTACTTCGAGTATGAGGGGGTTGAAACTCTTAAACTAAAAAGATTCACCAGTGACGACAACCCTACATGTCATTACTAAAACAGTAATCCACGTGTTCAAAGGGTAACAAAAAGTCATATGTAAATAGTTTCAGCATTATAATTTCCAAAAGAACTATATTCTAATTATATAATGTTGGTTGTTACTTAAAAGATGGTTGATCTTTACAGCGCTTAATTAAATTTAGTACTAAATACAAGTATTTCTAAAAGTAACAAAAATATTAGAAGAACTTCACCTAAATGTACTTTGAGATGGTGCCACTTCAATAGAGAGTTGGAATTTCTTTCTTAAAATCTCAACGGATAGAATGAGCGCAAGGCTATATTAGGGCTAAACGAGTTTGAGGAACTTGTGAGCATATGACATATGCGTGTGTGTTTTCACCAGTATTATCACAAAAAATAACTGGTTCAAAGCTATAATGCTACCTTTAGTTTGGATGATATTTTGTGATAATTACACTATGGTTAGATTTAAATTGAAAGATGTCTAATTAGTATGCATAAAGGTTGCTACTTTGAATATGTGTATCATTATACAATTGAATAAGTGCGGGATTGTTGTAATTTGGTGTTCAATTTATAACGACGAGTATATTGGAATGATAATACATTTATATGAGTGTGTAGACTAAGTACGAAAATAACGGAAACAAAACGAGAAGAAAAAATAAGGAGTTGAAATTTTAGCATGGGCACTCGCCTAGGCTTAAAGCTGTTAGATAAGTGTTTCTATACTGGATATCGTATATGCAAGACTGGTACCGTATATACAACAGTTACCGTATTTGCAAGAGTTGCCGTATATACAGTGGTTACCGTATATACAACAGTTACCGTTTATGCAGTGGTTACTGTATATGCACAAATAAGAAATAACCTTATATGCAGAATGGGCCGATTTTACACACTTGATACCGGATTTCAGTTTAAACAAATTATATTACATATTTATAACAAATCCAATGACT
>CAIGRL010161067.1:0-20307 GCA_903798325.1 Fraxinus xanthoxyloides | reverse complement strand
TTTCAATGAAAAAATATTGGATAATGCAATAAAGAACTGCCCAACTGATGTAAAGCAAGTTGATTAGAACTGGCTATACCTCTGAATTTCTGGTAACTTTTATTAAAAATATTTGTACTCGTAAATATTGATAATATGATTTAGATGTTATGTTAAAAGCATTGATATAATTAAAAATAATAAATTATAATAAGGAGTTAATTATATTTATATATAAATTAATTGCAGGCACTATCTACACGTAATATAGCAAGCCACAAATGTATTAAATATAATCATCGTGGGGGATTAAAATCATTTGTTGCATGTCTTGAAGAAAAGGTAATATTTTCTTTTGAATTTATAAATAAAAATATATTTATCTAACACGATACATGTTACTTCAAACAGAGATCAATAACTAAAGACAACGCACAANTTTATTAAAAATATTTGTACTCGTAAATATTGATAATATGATTTAGATGTTATGTTAAAAGCATTGATATAATTAAAAATAATAAATTATAATAAGGAGTTAATTATATTTATATATAAATTAATTGCAGGCACTATCTACACGTAATATAGCAAGCCACAAATGTATTAAATATAATCATCGTGGGGGATTAAAATCATTTGTTGCATGTCTTGAAGAAAAGGTAATATTTTCTTTTGAATTTACAAAAAAAATATTTATGTTACATAATATATATTATTTCAAACGGAGATCAATTACTAAAGATGCACAATGAGAAATTAAACTTTATTATGAGACTCATTACAGTGAAAATAAAGGCCACGAACAAGATATGCAAGTACGTTAATAATTTTTTCATTTTTATTGACATTTTTTTATATATTCCATTATTAATATGTATTCCATCTTTTCTCTTTACTTATATATAGGAGAGGATGCTTCAGATTAAGATTAAAAAGCAACCCATTCAAGAGGGATTTGAGGCCCTCACCGAACTTGAAATAATGCAAGAGGTTTTATGAAAATCTAGAGGTTGCATTAAAGGACTTGGACATGGTCCAAAACCTGCCTCAAGCCACTCCATTCATTTGACATTGGTTGATACTGAGTCAATAGCCCTTCAAGAGAAAATACAAAAGCATGAGCAAGAATTATTAGATATGCGTGCCAGACTTTCTGAGTTTGAGACACTAATGCATAAGACACGTCCCAAGATTTGTTTCCTTATGAGATCTATTGAAATAAGGAAATCAAAATTTTTTCCTTCGAAATTGTACTATACGACTACAAAGTACAGTTCAATGTGATCGCATAGAACAATAAAATTCTTACCGAAATTCTCTGAAGCACTACATGCGACCGCATCTAAGAAAAACTATGCGACGACATAGTTCAAGAAAACTTCAATTTTTTGCATTTTGGTCCCCGAACTCCGTTTTCTCGGTTCTTGATCTCTTTTCTCACTTTTTCTTCTTCCGACACTTTTTTCCTTTGCTCTATTAGTTTTTGACTCCTTCACATATTCGTTTCTTCTCCCGAGTCATCTTTCGGCTATGACATAGCTGAAGCTTACACGAAAGATGGAAAATCTCACAAAGAATTTTAATGAATAGAAACTCCAGAAAATTTTATTTCATTCAACCAATACGGCCTCAAAGTGCTTACAATGCTTTTTATAGCAAAAAAAAATGAAGAAAATTTGGAAAAATTACATAATGATAAAGAAATTTTTCTCGAAAAAAGGAAAAAAATCGATATAATGGCATTACTTTAAAGTCCTAATCGTTAGGATCATTTCCCCAAAAAAAATGGAATTCAAATCTGAATTTATTTGATTGAGATATATCCAAAACAAAAATTACAAAAAAAAAAAGAAGGAAAAAACGCATAAACGAAGGCCTAAACGGGGGAATTTGCCCTGCATCACGGGCTGAGTTTTGTTCATTGGCCCGTTTCCATTCAAATTTGACTAAAATCTTGCCAAAAAAAGACGACCCCAAAATTTCTCCAAAAGTCGGGAAGTTGCCTATTTTTGTTTGTATCGGTCCCACTTTGCCATAAAGTCTAATTCTTTTTGCACCACATCATTCCCCCCTTAGTTGAGAAAAAAATCGCCCCCAAATTTGGAGGAGAAGCAACTCCATAATCAGAATTATCCCCACGAAATGGCACAAGGTGCTTGACATTAAAAATGTCAAATGTGTGAATACGACTAGGCAACTTCAAACGATATGCGTTGGGATTAATCTTCTCAATGATCTCTAAGGAACCAATTTTTCTTGTTGCAAGCTTGGTGTATTCATGAGCAGGAATACAACCCTTTGTTAACACTGCCGAAATAAAGTCACCTACCTCAAACTTAAAATGGCGACGTTTAAGATCCATGTCATGCTTATATTTAGCAATAGCAGCCTGCAGATGCTCATAAGTCTACGAATGAACCTACTGCAACTGTTGAATGAAATCCTCCATTTTGCCATGCACTTTATAGTATTAGTAACTAGAACCAAATCAAGAACGCTATGAGAAACAAGACCGTACATCACTTGAAAATGACTAAAGTTCGTACTTCGATTAGCTGCATGGTTGTGAGCAAATTTTGCCCGACATAATTTTTGATCCCAAGACTTAATGAAATTATCAGCTAAACAACCAAGCAAATCACCCAAGGAACAGTTGACAACCGCTGACCATCCATTTGAGGAAGATACATACAACTAAAGTCCAACTATGTATTGACCAAACGCCATAAACTTACCAAAAGTGACTAAGAAAATGAGTATCCCGATCAGACACAATGGAAATAGGAAGTCCATGTAGACGATAGACCTTACAAAAATATAGTAAAGCCATACAACAGCATCTATAGTCTTCTTGCAGGGAAGGAAATGGGCTATCTTGGAAAAATGATCAACCACTACAAAAATATCAAATCTGCACTGAGTCCTGGGAAGCCCAAAGATGATATCCATACTAACTTATGTCCAGGGTTGGGGCGGAATAGGCAGGGATATATACAAACAAGCATTTGTAACCTTGCCTTTAGCAATATGACATGTTTGAAAACGCTCTACAAATCTACTGACATCTTTGCTCAATGACAGCCAAAAATAAGAGGCAGCAACAAGCTGTATTGTTCGATCACGACCCATGTGGCCCTCGTTATGTAACTCCTGAATGATCTTAAGTCGCAAATTGCCCTTAGTAGTACATAACTGATTTTCCCAAAAAGAAAATCGTCAACCCACACAAACTTTGAATGCACACCCTCTTATGATTTCTGAATAAGTTGTGAAAATACGGATCAGTAGCATATAAATCACAAACAGTGTCAAAACCTACGACCTCTACTCGCAATTTTGTCAAAAGAGTTTGCCTCATACTTAACGCATCAACTACCTTATTAAGGGCACCTACTTTGTGCTTAATTACAAAAGTAAAATGTTGCAAATAAGCAATTCAGGATGCATGTCGAACAGATACCTTATCTGAAGTACTAAGGTGCTTAAGGGCATCATGATCAGTATACAAAATGAATTTCTTCTGGAACAAGTAATGACGCTAATGGTGAACCGCCTGGACTACCGCATAGAACTCCACATTAAAAGTACTATACCAAGACTTAGGACCAGTAAGTTTCGCGTTGAAATATGCAACATGATAATTGTTGTGGCTCAGTACACCACCAATACATACTGATGAATGTATTTTTACACACTTATTTTATTGTCAAAACATGAGATATTGTTTATTAATATGTTGGAATATAGCTTAATTATATGTAATTTACGTTTTGTAGGACAACATGATGAATGTAGCGAAAATAATGAGAAACAAGTCGAAAAAGGACCACTTCAGGGACCAAATTGAAAATATACAAAAGATGACTCAAAAGGCAAAACGAAGATATGAAGATGGCGAGGTCAAATTGGGATAAAAAATTAAGCATGGGAAGAATAATTCTAGGATTTATAATTTTTTTCATGTATATTTTGGAATTTACTTAACCTTTACTAGATTTTTCATGGATTCAGCTTTTTCCATCAAAGAATTAAACTAGTTTGCTCAGTTTCAATTTCAATTTTACTTTATTGGTGGATTGATTACTACCTTATGCTCGATGTATATGGTCGATTCTGGATTTTATTCCAATAAAAAGAGTGAGAATGTGTTATATGAAGTTTAGATTCTAGGATTACAATTGAATTAAATTGATATGTAACGTCATATCTTTAATTTAGAGAGTTGGGATGAAGTCATCTAATTGAGCTATAAGAATGAATAATTGATGAGATTGATCCAATCCAATTGAGGGAATTCTGGTATTTCGCTACCCCAAACATTGATTTTAATTTCATTATTTCAAATATTGAATTCTTAATTTTAATCGAACAATAAATTCTACTTCAAATAGGCACGTCAATTCGTAGAGAAGATGTGTATGGCGAATTTTTACAAAAATATCCCGATGATGCTTTGGAATATCTAGATGTCGTAGCGGAAAAATCTCATACTTAGACGAGACCTAATGCCACTGAGAGTACCAATAGGTCATGAACCACAAGAAATCCCACTAGTAGAGGTATCTATCATCTTAGGGAAGGAGATAGCATTAGAGCCAAAGTAGACACCCTCCTTAGAAAATAGAGACCCTACGTGCTAAGGACTCGAAATCTACACAGAATGGATCACTTGTTGAGTCTTTAGGACCCTATTTTGTGTGTGGTGGAACTGATCATCTAGCACAAGAGTGTAGTACTTTTGCTGACATGATGTAGGTTTATGAGGAGCACTATAATGCCTTAGGCACATACTAAAAGCCATATACTTTGTTTTCGGAAACCTATAATCTTGGGTGGCAGAATTACCCCAATTTCAACTGGAATTCTGAAAACCAGCAACCTGCCCAGCCATCTAGAACTTTTAATACCCCCTCATTTTAGCCCACAACTTCTAAGAACTCTTTAGAATACATCTTACATGCTTTTATAGAGGCACAAGGTAAGACAAATCAGAATCTGAGACTATGATCACTTAGATAGCTGAGGAAAACAAAGACATAAAAAATCATATGTCTAAGTTGACTAATGCCTTAACTGTAGGGGAGAGTGAAAAATTTATAGCTTAGCCTCAACCAAATCCTAAAGGGCAACACATGCACAAATCTCGGGACCGGAAGAAAATAATTTAAAGAAGTAAATGCCATAACCACCGGGTTATGAAAAGTTATAGAACCAATTTCAAAGTCTAGGGACAGTGAAAATGAGTCTAGTGAGAGTAGCCCAGTGAGGAAGTGGTGGAAAACCTGGTTAGAGTACCTTTCCATCAAGCTCTTAAGCCTACACCAAAGTCTATTGGTCAACATAGTGAAATCCTAGAACATCTCAAGCAAGTAAAAATCAATCTGCCTCTCTTGGATGTGATTTCTTAGGTTCCTACATATGCTAAAGTCCTTAAGGACTTGTGTACTATGAAGAGAAAGCACCATGTCAAGAAAACTACTTTCTTGACTGAGCAAGTGAGTGTGATGCTTGAGCAAAGGACCCTGGTTGTCCTAATGTGTCTTGTGTCATTGGGAATCGTGAGTTAGTACAAGCTCTTCTTGATTTAGGGACAAGTGTAAATCTTATGCATGCAATTTACTCATTGTTAGGTTTAGGTAAGATAAAACCGATCTCTGTGGTCTTACAATTAGCTGATAGGTCCACTATTAGGCCTAAGGGGTATTGAGCGTGTATTGATTCAAATTGACAAATTTTACTGTCTTGTGGATTTCTTGGTTTTAGATGTAAATGTTGATTACAAAATCCCTATTATTCTTGGTAGACCTTTTCTTGCGATAGCTAATGCTCTTATAAATTATTTGAATTGTTTAATGAAGCTTTCTTTTGGGAACATAACTTTAGAAGTCAATATTTTCCACATCACAAAGCAGCCACAAGAGGATGGTGAGTGTCATCAAACCTTCATTATTAATGCAATCACTCAGGAGTAAACACCAACTTCGACCGTCTGAACTCTTTTCTCTTAAATTCTAAAATCCCAACTGGTTTTGATGATGAGGAATATACTAATATTTGTCCAGTGTTTGCAAAATTGTACGATTACGGAGCATCGCCACGGTAGCCCAAGTTTGAAGAGTTACCAAAATGATTAGAGGATAGAAGCCATCAAGCATTGAGAGTCCTAAACAAGAATTGAAACCTCTGCCTCCAGGACTAAAACATGAATTTCTTGGACTATATGATACCTTCCCTATAATTATTTCTTCGAAATTGAATTCATAGCAATGTAAGCAACTATTGAACATTCTGAATGAGCATCGATCTACATTAGACTGGACCATAGTTGGCATTAAAGGTATTAGCCCTTTAATTTGCTCACATAGGACTCATCTAGAAGAAAAAAATAATCCTAGGAGAGACCCACTACGTAGGCTAAACCCTACAATGAAAGATGTGGTGAAGAATGAGGTGCTTAAATTGTTAGATGCGGGTATCATTTACCCTCTCAAGGATAGTAAATGGGTTGGTCCTACATATGTAGTTCCTAAAAGGTCAGGAGTCACTCCAGTGAAAAATGAATGTGGTAAAATGGTTTCCACAAAAATAGTGACTGGTTGGCGCATGTGCAAAGATTATAGGAAACTAGATGCTGCCACCCATAGGGATCATTTTTCTATCTCCTTTCTAGATCAAATTTTGGAACGTGTGACTATCTAGCCTTTTTACTATATTCTTGATGGCTAATCTAGTTACTATCAAATTGAAATTGCATTAGAGGACCAAGAAAAGACCACATTTACTTGCCTTTTTGGCACTTATGCCTTTCATAGGATGCCATTTGGATTTTGTAATGCTCCTGCCACATTTCAAAGATGCATGACTAGTATATTTTGTGACATGGTAAAGAATTGCATGGAAGTGTTCATGGATGACTTAACTATGTTTGGAACTTTTTTGACGCATGTCTGTTAAATTTGAAGAGAGTTTTGACACAATGTGAGGAAAATGGTTAGTTTTAAATTGGGAAAAGTGTCACTTCATGGTACCTTCGGGAATCATCTTAGGGCATGTGATTTCTTCTAGAGAAATAGAGGTTGCCAAGTCTAAAATTGAATTTATCTCTAAATTGCCTATACCTAAGACAATAAAAGATGTTAGCTCATTTTTAGGCCACGCAGGTTTCTATAGAAGGTTTATACAAAATTTTTCATTTATATCTAGACCATTATGTATTCTTCTAAATAAAGATATCGCTTTTAAGTGGACTCCCAAATGTCAAGATGCATTTAAAACACTGATTGACAAACTCACTTCAACACCCATCATGTAACCATCTGATTGGACACTACCGTTTGAAATCATGTGTGATGTTAGTGATTGCACGGTGGTGCGATTCTTGGGCAATACAAAGAAAATAAGTCTTTTGTGATTTACTATGCTAGTAAAACTCTTAATAGTGCTCAAATGAACTATTCTACTCCTGAAAAAGAGTTACTAGCTGTAGTCTTTGTTCTTGATAAGTTTAGATCTAATTTGATTGGCTCTCCCACTACAATCTTCACAGATCATGTAGTCCTTAAGTACCTTCTTACAAAGAAGGATGCAAGATGAGATTAATATGGTAGATCTTACTTTTACAAGAATTTGACATTACCATTAAAGACAAGAATATAGAGGAGAATGTGGTGGCCGAACATCTATCAAGGCTAACTTTCGAGGATAACACAATCACATTTCCAATCAGAGATGAATTTCCAAATGAGAATTTGTTTTCTATCTATTCTCTACCATGGTTTACTCACATTGTGAACTATTTGGCTGTACGTGAGATTCCTAAAGAGCGGAGCGCACAGGACAAGAGAAAATTCTTGGTCGAGGTACGTAATTTTTATTGGGATGATTCATGTCTATTTAATATTGCCTCAACCAAATTTTAAGAAGTTATGTCCTTAATGAGGAGATACCTAGTGTGCTAAATTTTTGTCATACCCAAGCATGTGGAGGCCACTTTTCTATAAAAAAGATTGCTGCAAAAATTTTACAATGTGATTTCTACTGGCCTGCTTTATTTAAGGACACTAATAATTACTGCAGATCTTGTGAAAGATGCCAAAAATAGGGTGTTTTGTCCCGGAAAAACATGATTCCCCTAAATCCCATTTTGTTAATGAAATATATGACTGCTGGGGAATTGATTTCATGGAACATTTTCACCTTCTTTTGGTTATTTGTATATTATAATGGCAGTTGATTATGTGTCTAAATGGGTAAAAGCATTAGTTTGTAGGGCTAATGACAATAAAATAGTTGTTAAATTTTTGAAAGAAAATGTTTTGTCTCAGTTTGGCACGCCACATGTTATCATTAGCAATAGAGGCAAAAACTTTTGCAACCGTTCGTTCGAAACACTCATGAAAAAGTATGAGGTTATTTATAAAATTTATACTACTTATCACACCCAACTATTGGACATGTAGAATTGCTAATAGGGAAATTAAACAAATCTTCTAGAAAACTGTGAACCCTACTCATAAAGATTGGTTATTAAGACTGAACAATGCACTTTTGACTTACCGTATGGCTTTTAAGACTTCCTTAGGCATGTCACCCTATCACCTTATTTTTGGAAAGCATTACCATTAACCTGTAGAGTTTGAACACCGAACCTATTAGGCTATTAAACATTTTAATTTTGATTTAGAAGAGGGAAGTAAGCTTAGAAATTTTCAATTGAATGAATTGGAAAAATTGAGGAATGACGTGTATGAGAGTTCTAGAATCTATAAGGTGAAAATGAAAGCTCTTCATGATAAAAACATTCTTAGAAAGACATTTGAACAAAATAAAAGTGTACTTGTATGATTCTAGGCACAAGCACCCAGGAAAACTTTGATCTAGGTGGGGTGACCCTTTTGTGGTGAAACAAGTTTTGATAATGGGGTCGTCGAAATTGAGGATCCTAATGATTGTAGGGTATTTAAAGTGAATGGGCAGTTTCTTAAGATCATTTATGGAGAACATGTACTAGCAGTGGAAGAAATTCCTCTTGCTGTCTACCATTCTTGACATTCCTCGTGTATGCTTTTAACTTTTCCTTTTTGTATATTAGTTTTGTTTTTTTAGGTTTTTCTTTTTTGTTTCTTGCTTCATTTTTTTTCAATTAAGTACTTTTCAGGTTAACCATCATTCCAACCCTATGTTGATTTACTCCAGTATTTAGGTGATACTCTTCATTTTTTGTTTGGTAGGCATGTTTAGACATTGAAGACAATGTTCGATTTGGTTAGGTGGGGGGGAGAGGTTGCATAGTTTGTTGTGAATTGCATAAGTCATCATGGAATTTTTCAAAAATAAAATCGCCGCATAGACTACTCTGCAATGTGGTCACATAGAGAGTATCGGTGCCTAAATTGCCCTGAATGTTTGCTCTATGCGACCACATTATATTCCTCTATGTGGTTGCATAGAGGAAAACGAATGCCCAGATTTGTTTTAGATACAAACACATATGGCACACACCAACACTTTCCACTACGCACACCACCACTCAACCACCCCTCCTACTCAACACACACCCACAACACATCACTCACACTCGCATTTTCTTCATCATTCTTGAATATCAAGGCTAACATCAAGGTATGTTCCTTCTTTTTCCTCGTTCTATATAAGTTTCTCATTGTTTTGGGAATGCATTTGAATGTTGGAAAGGAGTAAGGGCATTAGGTAGATGATGGGTTGTGATTGTTGAGTTGAATTGAAAAAAAAAAATTATGATTTGATTAATATCCATGTCTTGGAATTTCCATGAAAAATTGAGCGCTTGCAACATGTTCGATGAAATGCATATGTGAAAATTTGTGTGAAATTAGGGTTCATTTCTAATTTGACATTGTTGATAGGTATTTTAGATTGATTTTCATGTTGATATTCATTAACACGTGTATTTGGAAGCACCGAACCCAACTTGACCACACATGGGCATGACAGAGGAAACACATGTCCCGTCACGTCACCTACTTTGTCCCTCCGTTTTCTAACTCAATAAAGCCCATTTGACCTTAAATTTGAATATGTCTTAGACTAACGTACATTCTTTCATATTCCTAGAGATTGTTCAGGAAACTTTCGATTTTTCTCGATGGTGGACGGATGAGAACTTGCTTGGTCGAACATGATTCTAAATGCAAAATTTTCTTTGTCTGAGTAGATATCAGATTCATGCTCTACATTTTGAATCTTTATGATAATACCCATGTTTCATTACACATTTTATTAAGCATGGGATCGTTACAATGCATTATGTTTTGTTTGGTATGCTACTTGAATTTTTTGCTTGTAACATAGGTTTAGGAGTTTTTGATACTTATGTTCTATCTATTATCTCCAAGTAGTATGGTATTCATTTATGCATCATATTTAGCTTACATGTTTTAATTTTTGTTGTGTCTGCAGAATGCCTCTTAAGTAGTGTCGAAAGGAAAGGAAAAAAGTGGCTTTTACCTCAGGTACTACACGAACAAGAGGACCTAAAGGAGGAAATGGAGATTCTTGGTTCAAAAGGCTACCACACGACACTCAGATGTTATTAGCCATTGGGCACTACTCCCAGAATGGCTGGTCAGATTAGAAGATTTTCCTTGATTTGAAATTGTGATTTTGGCACAAAATTGTGGTTGGGATAAAGTGGTTGAAAAAACCTACCCGATATATGAAGGCCTGGTTCGCGAACTTCAACAGTGAGATATACACTTTGGGATCCGATCATCTACATTAGATGTGGGTAAGGGAAAAATGGATCATGTTTACACCCAAGGTAATACATGATTACTACCAATTATCATGGGATAACCTAGTTTCCATTCTTGGAGATTTTTCTTGGAACACAGTTGGGGAAGTATTGCTTAGGCGTAAGAATGCATGGCTGTTACAAACTTCAGATTGGAATCAAATCGAGCGACACCATCCATAGCCATTCTATGGTTATTTATTTTTCATAACATAGAATCAAATTCATAAGGATGACAGTCAACAATCCGGTGGCCGGTTTCATCTATCACTTGGTTAGAAGGTAGAAGATTGACTTGGCTACCTTTATTTATGAACATATTTGTTCCCAGGGTGTCTGGGAAGATCAACATCATTCACATATTTTTCCAAGTTTAATTAGTAGGATATTCAAGAGTGCGGGCATTACTATTCTATCCTAGAAGCTTCCCAAGAAACCTAGCTCTTTCATAAAATGCTCTAACTTAGAGGCTCGTGATCGAACTAGGGATAAACATGGAGAGAAGCAAGAGATGGAGCGAATGAGACAGCAGCGGGCTGTACTGGGGCAAGGGGCTTAGGATGTTGGGATGCCTAAGGCACCATAACTACCATCGGCACCATTGGACATTGATACGCAATTGGTGAGACAAATGTTTGCTACTATGACCAATTCTAGCTGAGATATCGAGAGTTTTTTGTAGGCTATAGGTGCTATGGGCATGGATATCTACACTGTAAGGAATGATATGTTGAGCACTAGGAACTTTGCTTCCACTGCCAGTAGAGAGTCATTGGCTGCGAGACGACAAGTTGAGGTTTTGAATGGACGGCTGAATAACTATATGGTCAGAGTCAATGGGATTCATTTGAGGGTTAATGAGACTTGGGACCGCTTGGGTAACATTAAGAATGAATTGCGGGAACAGTCTCGACACATTCAGAGCATAGAGGCCAAGCTTACAGAGCAGTCCAAGATGATGTGACGATACTCGCATGACTCCCTCCACCATCTGTTGATAGTGCATCCGGCTACTGTTACCATCCACCACCTCTATAATGATCATGGGAGTACTATGAGGCTCGTTTTCTTTACCTTATTGTTTTTTTGTCTTGTTCTTTACGTGCTTTTCAGTTTAGCATTTTCTGATTATCTAAACATTGAGGACAATGTTTCAAATAAGTTTGGGGGTGGGTGTTCTGATCGTTTTACTGCAAATTTTTTTATATGTGTGATTGTATACTAAAATTAAAATAAAATAAAATATCTTTGCAGTTTTTATTCATTTATTTTCAGTTTTTTTATTTTTTCATTTTCTAGCACTAGATTATAGCTCAGTTTTGTATACTTGTGTGGATTTGATAACTATTCCGGCTATAATGTTACTATCGAAATACGTATCAACTGTGAATATTGAAAATAGTGTAGTATTAGATTAGTCAAAAGCCTATTTATGTGAAACTTGACATTTTCTATGCACATTATTCATTTTTGGCATATTGAGTTAATGATGTGGTTTAGTATTTAGAAAATAGTTGAACATAGTAGATAAAACTAAATAACCTCTATAGTATTGATAAATAATCCAACTATAGGATAGTTTGGAGATAATTGAGCTGTTACATGGGAACATTGAGAAGAGTAAGGATTTTGTGCATGAAAATTATCTTTTGTGGATTGTCTAAAACCAATGAGACAAAGATGGGATAAAAGTTAGATGTTAGTTTTATAAACTAAATGTCTAAAAGAAAATTGGCATTGCACTAATCTATGTGATTGAATAAAAGTATCTTTATGAGCATGTATAACTTGGGTGATTAAGCATGTATGGGTGATTTAAAATCTGGTGCCCTATGGTCATCTGAATTGGGAGTCGTCGGCCTAAAACTCACTTCAAGTGTTATATAGAAAGCAAATGAGAAGATGTTTTGAAAAAGAAAAAAATGAGAAAACATGAATAATGAAAAGAAAAATACACAATTACATTGAGCCCCAGGCATTTGGTTGATAAAACTACACCTTTGATGAGAAGAAAATAATTTAGTTAAGTCTTAACGGCTGGAGTAATAAAAAATATTGGAAAATCTTGACTTGTTAAAGTGTGAACTTGTAATAGTGAGATTTATCCAAGCTAAGAGAGGGTAAGGAATAGACTTGAATAAGTTCAACTTAGGATGCACCCCGAAAAAATTAAGTGAAAAGCATAAGTTTGGGGGTGTGTATCTCTCGAGCGAAGTGAGGATATATTTGACTATTATAGGTCAGGTGTTGAGCCAATCATGATCTTAATACGTTGACATAAGTTTTCATACACACATGTCGATTTATGCATGTAACAGGTAATATTGATATAATTTGGGCACTGTTGTAATTGTTCAGTTGTTTGATGACTAAATTCCAATCCTGAGACACGGAGGGTTGACAAACCATGTTTTATGTAGAGCTAAGTTACATCTTTATTTGAGAACAAACAATAGTTCAAGTTTAGGAAGTTTGATAAGTGCATTTTTAAAACTTATTTTAGTGTCAAAACGTGGAAAATTGTTGACTAATATGTTTAAATATAGTTTAATTCTATGTAATTTACATTTGTAGGACAACGTGATGAATGTAATGGAAATAAAGAGAAATGAGTGAAAAATGACTAAATCGAAGGAAATGAAAGTTCAGGGACCAAATTGAAAATATTCAAAAGATGACTCAGAAGGCAAAACGACAATATGAAGATGACGAGGTCAAATAAGGTTAAGAAATTAAGCATGGGAAGAAGAAGAAGAAATGGAGAAAGAACTCACAAAATAAGGAAAAAAGTTTAGGGACCAAAATGCAACAATTCGAAATGGAATAAGCTATGCAGTCGCATGTGGCCCTTCAAAGAATCTAGCACCCAGTTTTGTAGTTCTATGCAACTGCAGCTGCCACTACTATGCGGTTACATAGTAGTGAATTTTGACGCGAATCTTAGTTTCTTAATTTACGTCAAACTCTTATGGAAACCAACTTCTTTCACGATATTTCAACCCTAAAACGTACAAGAACAGGGATAGATGCTTCTATACATACTTTCTCTGGTTTTTGCTCAATAATCTCAATGAAGAACTAAAAATCTTGGTGAAGCTAGGAATGAACTCAATTGAAATTTGTGATTTCTCATCTTTTATCCATGTAATTTGATTTTTCATTATCAAACAATTCTAGGATTTAGATTTTCTTCTCTTGAATATTTTGGAATTGGCTTAACCTTAACAAGATTTTTCATGGATTTGTTCATGCTTTTTCCATCGAAGAATTAAACTATTTACTGAGTTTCAATTTCAATTTTACTTTATTGGTGGATTGATTACTGCCTTATGCTTGATGTATATGGTTGGTTCTTGATCTTATTCCAATAAAAAAGTGTGAATATATTATAGGAAGTTTAGATTCTAGGATTGTAATTGAATAAAACTGATTTGTAACGTCATATCTTCCGATTAGAGAGTTGGGATGAAATCCTCTAATTGAGTTATAAAAATGAATAATTGATGAGATTGATCCAATCCAATTAAGGGAATTTTGATGATTCTCTACCCCAACATTGATTTTAATTTCATTATTTCAAATAATGAATTCTTAATTTTATTGGAACAATTAATTCTACTTCATAAACGAGAGAACATCCATTTTTTCATCCTTTGAGCATTTCTTCCATCTCCCATTGCAATCGGCATCACGAAGTTGTGCTACAACTATCACGTCATTCTTTAAGCATAATCACACCTTCCAAACAACTCAAATGATTGGTTAAAATCAGGCAACACCAAAATTGGGGTGGTTGTCAATTTGTGCTTAATCAACTAAAGACATGCCTCTTCCTCAAGACTCCACTGGAAATTTCCGTCCTTCATATAGTCTATAGTTAGTTCCATGATACTACTAATATGTGGCATAAACATGTGGTAAAAGGAGGAAAGGCCATGAAGACTTTGTACCTCTGTAACAGCCTTAGGCTATGGCCACTGACTTATTACGTCTACCTCGGAGGCATCAACTGCTAATCTCTCTCTTGACACCACATAACCCTAAAATACAACTCGATCAGTTAGAAAGGTACACTTCTTCACTGTAGCATAAAATTTATCCATGCGAAGGACTGAAAGTACTTCACGAAGGTGTTGGACATGATCATTAGTGTTAGCACTATAAATCAAGGTATCATCAAAGTAAACTACAACAGATTTATCGATGAATGGATGTAGAGCTTGATTCATAACATGCATAAAAGTACTAGGTGCATTGGAAAGGCTGAATGGCATAACTAGCTACTCGTACCGCTCTTCTCTTGTCTTAAAGGTTGTCTTCCACTCATCCCCAAGCCTGATACAAATACAATGGTACCTACTCTTCAAATCAAGCTTGCTGAACACACAAGGACCGGTAAGCTGATCCAGCAAGTCATCCAAGTGAGGAGTAGGATAACGATAACGTACCGTAATCTTATTGATTGCTCTACTATCCAAGCACATACGCCATGTGCCATCTTTCTTTAGTGTTAGGAGAGCACGAACGACACAAGGACTAAGACTTTCCTTGATGCGCTTTCTTCAAAAGCTACTCTACTTTTCGTGTAGCTCCTCATGCTTAGTAGACTCATCCTATAATTTAGGAAAAGTAGTATCAGGCACTAAATTAATCTGATGCTTGATATCTCGTAGTGGTAGTAACCTATCCGAAAGTTCTTCTGGGAAGACCTCCTGAAATTCTTCTAGCAACGAATGAGTTTTGTGAGAGACCTCATGTTTAGTATCGATTGACTTGCCTAATAGCACATACACTACACCATATTCTACCATCTTTGTCTCAAACTTTGTTCTAGTTAATAAATTGGTACTGTCCCCAACTATGTGTTGAGCTCTTGTCAGGTAGCAACACAATTTTCTTTTCCCCAAATAGAAAAATGTACGGGTTGGTATATCCATCACGCAACGAATGTCGATCAAACTGCCAAGGTCTTCCTAATAACAAATAACATGCATCCATCTCCACCACATCATACAAAACTTGATCTTTGTAGGTAGGTCCAATGGAGAAACTGATTAGAGCACGCTGAGACACCTCTACATCGTTACCCCTTTTCAGCCAAGCCAATTTATACGATTTGGGATGCTTCTCAGTCTGCANATTTTCTTTTCCCCAAATAGAAAAATGTACGGGTTGGTATATCCATCACGCAACGAATGTCGATCAAACTGCCAAGGTCTTCCTAATAACAAATAACATGCATCCATCTCCACCACATCATACAAAACTTGATCTTTGTAGGTAGGTCCAATGGAGAAACTGATTAAAGCACGTTGGGATACTTAAACATCATTGTCTCTCTTCAGCCAAGCCAACTTATAGGGTTTGAGATTTTTTTCAGTCTACAAACCCAATTTCTTAACAACCTCCTCAGTGACTACATTCTCGCAACTCCTAGAATCAATAACAAACTTGCACACTCTTTCCCCAGTCACTCTTACTCTCTAGTGGAGTAAAAAAAACTTCGTCTCACAACCAACGCTTGACCCACATCACCAACAACAAATTCATCCTCCTATGTTTCTTTTTCAACATCTCCACTATCAAAGATAGGTGCTCCTTCAAAGTCTTCATACCCCTTATCAATGAAGAGTCCTCTACGTGAATTTTTAGGACATTCAGATTATCTATGACCCATACCTCCTCAAGTAAAACAACGAGTACCATCTACATGACGTGTTAACTATTGAATAGGATTTGTTCTAGAAGAACTAACCTGGCTAGATTGCTAGGATGTGTTCTAGAAGAACTAACCTGGCTAGATTGTTCCTAGTAATCAACATATACAACTATGTCGTATAGTCATCAACCATCTTCAATCGTCTTGATGCAAATTCTGCAATCGCTAATTCATGGTTCGAACATAATTAATGTGCTTTTTAATTTATCTTAAGATGCAATCTTGGCCATCCCTAATTTGGATCTCGTCGCCTTTGTCTACAACAACCAAGCCACTACTCGTCAATGAAATCTTGTCGCAACAAGAGGCACACGTTTACCAACAGGAACCTTTTTAAATTCCAAGACCTCCTCCACTGCAGTTACCTACTCCTAGAATTCTTTTGAACTTAATCCACCACGAAATTCAGGAATATCAACCTTAAACCTTTTGGATCTATTGGATGATCAAGTGGGGCAAATGGATTTTCATCTTCAGAATCCTCAAACGACTGGGATACAGGTGCATGTTGCTGTGGCACAAGTGCAACAGTTTGTTGGGTCAACAACTCCATTTTGTTGGCGCAACTGTGCGATCTCATCACGTCTATTCACCTCTTTTACATGGGTTTCACGGGCTTCTAGATGTCCAATGGGCGGCATGGTAAAGGAATGAACCTAGTTCTGATACCAATTGACATAGGGGAAACATATTGGAAAAATGAAAAATCTCACAAAGAATTTCAATGAATAGAAACTCTAGAAAATTTTATTTCATTCAACCAATGCGGCCTCAAAGGGCTTACAATGCTTTATACAGCAAAAAAACCTAAGCGAATTCAGAAAAATTACATAATAATAAAGAAAGACTTTTTTTCCAAAAATGGAAGAAATCGAGATAATGACATAATTTGAAAGTCCTAATCGTCAGGATTAGTCCCAAAAAATGAAATTCAAATCTGAATTTAGTTGATTGAGATATATTCAAAAATTACCAAAAAAGGAAAAAAGGCAAAAACAAAGGACTAAATGAAGAAATTTGCCCAAAATTGACCATGCATCAGGGGCTGAATTTTGTTCATTGGCCCGTTTCCATTCAAATTTGACTAAAATCTCAACAAAAATGAACAACCCCAAAATTTCTCCAAAAATTAGAAAGTTGTCCATCTTTGTTTGCGCCGGTCCCACTTAGCCATAAAGTCTAATTATTTCTACATCACATCAGGCTATTTGCACTTTCGTCCCTAAACTTTGGCTTTCTTCTATTTCAGTCATTTTTCCACTTCTTTTCCCTAATTCTACCATGTTCATCAATGTTATCCTACAAAACACAATTTTTATAGAATTAAACTATATTTTGATATAGTTACCAACAATTATCCATGTTTTGTGACATATATAAATGTGTAAAATGCACTTATCATTTATCATAAAAAGTTCATAATGTCTACTAGAGGTCATGTAAAAGAAAAGGAAATGTCATTATCCATTTGGTGTTAAATGTTCTTCATGGTATGCATTCAACTTATATTTTTTGGGTACTTCTCATATTCATGTTTTTTATCCGAAATTGAACGTACAATGACATTCAAACGGAAAGTAACCAAAACAATGGAGAATGAAATGAAATGATTCAAACTCTTGTCTTCCCCAACTGACACACCTCATGGCAAGTCTTTACATTCCTGGGTATTGTTATTTTCAATGGTTTGTGCTTTATAATCGTAGGCATTGAGAACAATGTGTAGTTAACTTTGGGGATGGTTATCATTGAAGATATCTTATGTATGATGATCGATATTATGTAATTTGATAATTAACACATAACGTCCCCACCTTTCATTGTTATTGTGAAAAAGTCACTACTTTTTATCTTTTTGGCATTTTCACCCTTATTTTCATCATTCATTACACAAAAGGTCGTTTTAGCCTATTTTCTCAATTAAAAATTATGAAATGACAAATATACCCCTCTTTAAATAAAAGAAAAAGAAAAAGACTAATTGCAATCACAATCCCAAATTTTTTTAAAAAGTGCAAATAAGTCACAAATAAATTATTAAAAGGGTAATTAGTATATAATGTCTCTATCTTTCACAATTATTGCAAAAAACATCCCTACTTTTCAATTTTTTTAAATTTTCACACTTAATTACACATTTGATTGCATTTTCGTCCAATGTTTCAATAAAAAACTATGAAATAATGAATATACCCTCCTATTTAAATAAAAAAATATTTTTTTAATTTCTAATTCTTTAATAATTTATTTGGGACTTGTTTGCATTGTTTAATTATTTAATTTTTGAATTTTTAAATAAATTTAATTGAGACTCATTTGCACTTTTTAAAAAGAAATTGGGACTATGATTGCAGATATCTACTTAGATTTTCATTTAAATATGAGGTTATATTAATTATTTCACAACTTTTTATTGAGAAATTGGATAAAATGGATAGAAATGGTGGTTTACCCAATTAAATGTGTAATTAAGAATAAAAATACCAAAAAAATGAAAAGTACGTTTTTGCAATAATGGTGAAAGATAGAGACATTATGTACTAAATACACTTTTAATAATTTATTTATGACTTATTTGCACTTTTTAAGAAAATTTGGGATTGTGGTTGCAATTAGTTTTCTCTTTTTGTCCTTGTTTTATTTAAAGAGAAGGTATATTCATCATTTCATATTTTTTAATTGAAAAAATAGAATAAAATGACATTTTGCACAATGAAATGTGGAAATAAGGATGAAAATGCAAAAAAATTGAAATGTAATAATAATGAAAGGTGGGGAGGTTATGTTCTAATTACCCTTATGTGATTATATGCATACACATTCGCATATATATATATATATATATATATATATATAAAGAGGGAATCCTTTATTTACTATTCATTCGGAACATATTTCATCTTCCCATTTTATCCCAACTAATTAATGTTTTTTCCCATTTTATCCTCATCATTTACTGTTCATTTGTGAAACAATATTTATCATCATCTTATCAAAATTTATTTATTTATTTATTATTATTATTATTATTATTATTATTATTATTATTATTATTATTATTATTATTTTGGGATTATGTAGATCCAAATATGACAAGCTAATACCGCTGATCTATGTAAAATAGTAAAGCAAAGGTCAAATACGAATCAACAATTTAGTCACGTAGAATAAATGAGAATATAACACGGTTAGGACGTAAAATAAGTAGGATAAAAATGGACGAATAACATGATTATGGATTTAATGATGTGAATTTGTAGGTAAATTTGGAATAATAGCGACACAAAACTTTAATTGACGCAATTTTATAATGAAACAGTAATGTAAATTAAAGTTAAAGGAATAGTAGCATCGTTGTTCGTCGAAGGAAAGGAGCACCATGTAATTGATCTCCAAATATAAAGAAACAGTAGCTCCCGTTTTGTTTGCCGAAATCACTCTGCCAGCCAATCAACAGATAACAGAAAATGTACCTACAAAATTATTATTTGTTTGCGCTCTTTTTTCAACTAAAATAAATTACACAGTATAATAAAAATCGAGGTCCAAAATACGAAAATTAAGATATACTAAACAAACCCAGGCCCAACTTAGATATTGAGCCCAATTGACAAAAATAATACTTTTTTCCCCTCTCTTTTTTTTTCACATTTTTTAAATTTTTTAAATTTTTATTTCACGACTTTTTTAACAATTGAAGAAGTAGGGCCCAAATTTAAAACTGAAACAAATTAACAAGCAGGAGACCAAACTAAGACCCAATTACCACATAAATGATACTAAAGAAAAACCTAAACCGAGGCTCAAATTCAATGATGGGGTACTTACAAAAATA
>CAIGRL010161014.1:0-13880 GCA_903798325.1 Fraxinus xanthoxyloides | reverse complement strand
AGAGAATCCCTCACATAGAGGGACATCGAGTCTTTTATTGAGTATATTTGACAATATTGCCAAGTCTTGAATTGCATTTTATGCATTCTTGTATCAGTAGTATCTTTAAGTTGCTATTTCAGGAGAGATTACTGTCTTCTCTCTCTAGTTCCTTAAATAATGGTTCTCTAATACGTTTCCAACGTGTTTATAGTTTGTGGCTGGAGCAAGTGCATCAATTTTTTAGACTTGGATCTGAAGACCGATCATGGAATATATTGTTGCAGATGAAGGTAAGCTGATTAAATCTTTTATTTGGTTTTGTGAGAGTAGCTTCCTTTTAAAACTGTTGGTATTCACTTTGGTGCTCTCCTTGAGGAGATCCTTCCTAAATTTGATCAAAGCGTCCGGGTGAGGTGTTAATCTCTTTGGATTTAGTTATCAGCTGATATGGTGTTCCTCGAACTGTGCATTGGGTAAAGTTACCTTGAATGCACATCAATTTAGTTTGCAGTGTGTTTGGATTGCTAATTGTGCCACACAAAAATGAACTGTAGCTAATTGTGCCACACAAAAATGAACTGTACAGTGTGGGTGAGGGTTTCTTCGGATTTTTAGTCTAATACAAAATTTGGTATTTTGAAAAGAACATATGTAGAAGTTAAAAAATTATGTGCATGTTTTTAGGATTTTAGAGATTAGGAGCAAATTTGGCCCTACAGGAAAGGCAATGTTGAAGAAAAAATGAGACGATAGTAAGATTTATACCTGGAAGTTGCAAATTCACTAAAAGTTACAATTTTGTTCCGGCTAAACATATTGGAAATCCTGGCCACTTTGGCCTTGAGTGCCTTTAAATGCCACATTGATGAGTCATATGAGTGACAGTACATGCTAAAGAACTCTCTCACTCTCATTTTTTTTAGACCCTCTAAAGTATTGGCCCTTGCCCTCAAATGGCAAGATGAAACGAAGAATTTGGGAAGAGTTTTGAAGTGTAGATATCCTAGTGCTTTGGGCTATTTTTGTGTTTTTTTCTACCTCCATTAGGGAGTTTAATTCTTGGGCTTCTCACCCTTACTGTTGGCTTAACATATTTGTTAATATACCATCTTACTTTCTTTGATTATAATGTGCATTCTTTTGTGACACCACCCTTTTTGTCGACTTCTATTTTTATAATAACATGAATGATTTAAACTTTTGCACTGTTTGTTTTGAAGGGTAAAATTAGATCGACTATGGGCACACAATTTTTGACACATTTTAGCTACTCTTTGGATTATAGCTTACGTAATAAATGAAGGTTTTGTGTTCAATGGAGACTAGAATTTATGCTCTATCTAAAACTGCTCCCATATCCAGCTACCCAGTCCAATCCTTACACAGAATACACACTAGACCAGCTGGTGCTGTGCTTAATAAGAGGTTTCTGTTGCAACAGTAGTGTAGGTGAAAGCTTCATAAAAGATTGTGCATCTGGCTGCCCTACTCTCTGTATAAGTAATTAGGCGTTCCAACCAGTTGCTCCTATTTTCTTTTAGGAAAAGACACTTGTATTATTATTTCTTTTCTTTCTTACCTTTAATTTTTTGGTTTGTTGGTTGGGGGGTGGGGTGAAGTAGATCTGATGGATCACATGGTAGTGTGTTCTATTCCATCCATACAATGGCTAATGCAGCAAGTAGTATATCTATTGAGAAAAATTAGAAGCATTGGCGTTCTTTTGTTTTTTGACATTACCATTTTTTGACTTTATGATTGTTGAACTGCCAATTCAAACATTCAGGAACTTGGAACTGCTGAGGCCTTCAGTTGTGTAGAACTGGAGAAGGTATATTCTGAAGTTGAAAAGATTCAACAGTGGAAACGATGTTGTGAGGACATAATTAAGCCTTCAACTGGAAATGGGAATACGCTGATCAGTACTCTCCTTGAGGTTTTTGCACCTCACTTCCTTTTACTTGTTTGATGAAAATTTGGTGGCTCAGTTATTGTTTCAATATAGTTCTCAACGAATCTTCTGAACTTTGTGCAGATAAAAAAAACTCTTGATAGGTCTTTTGATATGTACAAAAGATCTAAGAATAGCAAAGCAGGAACTCTATGCATATGCTGCTGCATTGATATTAATGATCAAGAGCTTTGGACTTGTTCTATTTGCAAGGACTGGTAAGGATTCTATGCACATAGTTGCTTGGTTCAACTTTTCTTCATAATGGAAGTGGCTCCCTTTGGCATTTCATATCTAGCAGGCTAGCACCATTATGGTGGATGTGGTCTCGTTAGTATCATTTTTCCTTTTTGTGGGGACCAAAGAGTTTAATTCTGATAAGTAGATACAACTTCAGAAATAGTTATCGTATTACTGATGTTATGATTATTATCTGCCTAATGTTTTTTTGAATGCTCAGCTTCCACTTGCAGTGCACAAAACTGCCGTTAGGAAATGCTAATGACATGACCTTGTTTATTTGCTCGTACTGCAATTTCGTGAATAATCCAAAACTTCATCTCAAGGGATCTGGCCTTATGGTTTGTATCTGATCATTTACATCACTGCAGTGTTCTTACACAGAGAGTCTCAGTATCTGTCTTATCATCTGTTTTTTATGTAGAGAATTGGACGGAAGCATCCTGAATTGGATCAACTCAATGCACTGCTCTCTGATGCTGATGATCACTGTTTATGGTACAAATAGATCTATTGTTTCATTTCATAATTACCGAATAATTCTTGCTTCTCTTTTTTGTATTCTGTTTTCTATATTTGTCAATAGCATATTCTTCGAAAGTTGTCCACAACTTAAAATTTGTTACCTTCTGCTCATGTTGTGAGGCAAGTACAGTTTATTGTGTTCATTGGAATCTTTTATATGTCAACGAGAGGAGGAAAACACAAGGATACGTGTTTGCTGTGCTTTAATGTAAAGATTCCATCCCAGAAGGAATGATGCTGGAGAAGTGGTTGAACATTTCCCTTAGGGCCTGCTTGAGAGTTTTGGGATACCGGTTATGGGGTTATTTTAAAGTACGGGTTTTGGGTTGTTTTTTAGTAGCGATTTTAAAAATAGTCCAATCCATGCTTGTGAGTTTTTTATCTAGCAGTTTTGGAAGTTTTTTTAAACTAATAAAATAATTTTTTTTATGATTTTTTTTTTTTACTCACAATTGATATTTTACCTATAAGTAATATTTTACGTAGAAGTTAATTTTTGATTTAAAAATGAAATATTTACTTATAATTACATTTTATAGTTATAAGTTAATTTTGTACACAAGTGAATTTTTACTTGTAAGCAAATTTTTATATTTTAAAAGTAATCTTTTGTGTTAATAGTAGTATTGGTGAAGAATGAAAAATGTCTACTGAGGCCCACTAGTTCTTGTATTTTTGCTTACAAGTTAGTTTTGAACAAAATATGCATGTTGAAAATAATTATTGTATAGAGGGTAAAATTGAAAGAATTTGAGAAAAAGGTCGAAATCTCACTGATTTGATGGGTTCTGAAATACTGGCAAAATTACGCTGACTATGGGTAGTTCAAAAACCACCCATAATTAGTGTCAAAAAAACTAACAAGCACTGATTTTTTCAACCTCTTATAAAGAGTGCCACCCAAAAAGGATCAAAATGGTGAATAAAAAACTCCAAAGCAAGCCCTTAAGACTTAGGTGATAATCCAGTAATTAGTTTCAAATGAAAGATCTACAAATTATTGCATATAAATAAGCTTGACCATCATGAATCTTGAGCTTGAACCATGGAACACAAACACGGTTATTCTTTGAGGTTAAATAAAATAGAAAATTAAGGAAATAGATGAGATAATAACATTTGCTGTGTTATTTTTTAAAACAGATTGTCACATTTCCGTTATATGGTACAATTTTCCTTGTTCTTAGCTCTGCATAGTTACATGGAAAATCTGTGCATTTAGAGTTACTTCAGCTAAAGCCAACAAAAGCATATCCATTTTGGATTTGCGAATTTAAATTGACTATTGGTGAAAGAATGACATAATTTTGTAGGTCAAAGCCTTGGCCTTTGAAGTTATATGTAGTTGAGTCTTGTTCTTGCCCCCCGAGTTTTTCTCTGGAAGATTTTTGTGTGTTAACATGGTGATTGTTATTAGAATTGATGAAAGAGTTATTGATATGAGAGGGAGGGAGGAATTTGGTTAGTTTTCTGGGTGCTAGTTGAATTAGACAGATCGGTTAGTCTCCTTTAAGTATATATACAATGTACATAAGAACGAGGGATAAGATGTTTTTCTATATGCTTAAATTAGTATCAAAACTGTATTGTTGCATTTCTTTGCAGTGCTGGTAAAACTTAAAATCAAAATCTTTTAATAGGGTCTCCAACAATTACTCTTCTTGTTGTACTCGAGCTCAATTTACACTGTTATTTGTCTGTTAATATTTATATGGTCGATGTATTACTTATGCAATATTTAGTTTTTTATTTACATCGTAATATCTAGCCATATTTTGAGTCTTATTTTTTGGGAGAATAGATTTTGTAATAGTGATTTTTTGGAGAATGTGCAGTTAAAAACTAGCAAAAATTTTGGGTTTACATGTAAAATTATTTTTTTGGGAGAATGTGTAGTTGAAAAGGAGTTTTTAAAGAATGGGGTTCAAACAGGGGCCTATTAATGTAGGAATATATGGTCCTGAGGATTTTTTTCTGAAAGTGATTTCACACACTTCTTTTGTCAGGATTGAGGAAAGAAGGATACTTCACCAAATTATTGAGAAAGCGCATGCATGCAATGCTTGCTTAACAGAATTAGTGGATTTTGCTTTAGCTCATCTTGATCAAGATCTCAGTGCAGTAATTGAAAAAATGTGCATTGCTTACAAGGTATCTGTTAAATGTTCTCTTATTGATTATCGTTAGCATTGTTTGCTTGATGATATATGGATATTGTTTTACAATCTTTTTTATAATTTCATTCACATGGTCTCGTTACAGGGTCTATGAAATGGTAGTTTTCTATTAATATTGAGTGACATTATTTTCTTTTTGCACAGGCAATAGAACTAGCAGGTACTTGTGATGGTAAGGGATACCGAAAATTTGAGCTGGCATTAGCAAGAAATTCATGGAAAATTAGAACTCAGAAATTATTGGAAAGTGCTGAGAAGCCCACAATTCAGCAGATTCAGCGGCTTATTAAAGAGGTATCGCCACTCTAGATATGTAGTCTCTGAACGGCATTATAGTGGTGTTTGAAACCAAATTTTCTTTCCTGTGTTAATGGAAGGCACGATAAAGATGTGGACGTTAGGAAGAGTTAAATAATGTCAGACAAATCCGTATTTTGGGGCCAAAGACACCCGTGTGCTTGGGTACCTTTAGTCCTTAATATTTGGCCTAAATATTAAAGCTAGTAAATTAGTAGACATAGAGACTGATATTTGAGGACCTTGATGTATATTCTTATGGAAAGGGTGATTTCTGGTGACTCGTTATCCTGCAAATTAGTAGACATACAGACTGATTTACCTTGTAATATGCCTAAGGGACTGGCCATAAGCATTCCTCCAGAAGATTATTATAGACATCAACTATCGGCATTGAGGGACCTTGGCTTGCGATGGGCAGATATGGCCAAAAAGGTCCTCCATTTTCCCTTGTTCAATTGAAATCAAAAGGTGCACACTATAGTTTCTAATGAAATTACTCATTTCTTTCTACAAACAGGTCTCAATGGATGGTGG
The DNA here is from genome assembly GCA_903798325.1 of Fraxinus xanthoxyloides. Taxonomy (NCBI): domain Eukaryota; kingdom Viridiplantae; phylum Streptophyta; class Magnoliopsida; order Lamiales; family Oleaceae; genus Fraxinus; species Fraxinus xanthoxyloides. Next base: position 8,171 of record CAIGRL010161014.1, on the reverse strand, counting down.
AGCACTTCGATTGGATAAAGTTTTTGAACTCATTATTGACGGCGAAAATTTACCTGTCAACTGTGTAAAGGAACTAAAGGTATCATATGGCAAATTATTTATGGAGGCCAATGCACTTGTGTTTTGTTTCTAGTTCTTATACTTGGTTGGTGCAGTTACTGAGGGATCGAAGTATGCTTTACTGCATCTGTCGAAGACCTTACGACCAGAGAGCAGTTCTTGCTTGTGATAAATGCAATGAATGGTATCATTTCGATTGCATGAAGATCTCTTCAACACCGAAGATTTATGTTTGTCCAGCGTGTATTCTTGAACCGGGAGAGGATATCGGAGGATTGGTGACAATAGGACAGGAGAGGTAAATTTATCTGTTAAGTTGTTTGCTTTGGATCTTTTATTGAATTTTCGTGCACGACATAATGCATATAAATAACACGACCTTTTGAGTTTCTGTGGCTTTCGAACTTAGTCCTTGCTAATTTTTGGCAGATTTACTGGTAGTAAATTTGAAGAACCTCAAACACCTTTAAGACGAACTGAATTACGAAAGAAGTTGCAAAAGTGGAAGTCTGTTTCAAAGAAGACGCTGGCTGTGGACGAGGACCGAGGTGATGTGGTGAGAAATCATAGTGGCTGTGAAAGATTGTTTTGGAGCAATAGAAAGCCTTTCAGAAGAGCAGCTCAAAAACGTTCTGAATTTCAGAGTCTATCTCCATTTCTTTATGTACGAAATAATTGATAATATGGAAATGTTTCTATTAATCAATTTATTGTACTATACTTTTATAGTTCAGCTCAATTCACCTTTTTCCCTTGGGAAATCCTCAATTTTTTTGCTTATATTTTTCTTTCTTTTCGGACTGGAATTATCTTTTAGTTGTTTGAAATTGGCATGGTTTCAAACATATGTAACTTGGGAAAACTGAGGTTTTTCTTCTTCAATTCGATATCATTGACAGAGATGTTTAATTTCCACAGTAAATAAATGTCTTACTTTTGGTTCAAGAATGTTAGCTTCTTGTTGATCTTAAATTCGTGTCATTGAGCATGTGCGTCTATTCTTTTGGTCGATGTCTACTCTGTCATTTGGGCAACTGGAATGCACGAAATGAATTTGTGGCACGACGGCGTGGATTTGGAAAAATATCTTATAGGGGCACGATCTACTTCTTACGGGGTTGTGATGAGGGGTTGGAGAAGGCTCCAAAGTAAGAACCTTTTTGTGTTGCTTGGCTGCAACATCCGGTCCATAACAGCTCCGGTCCAATCTTTGCACCTTGTTAGTGATTTAATTACGGAGTCAGGTACGTGCAATTTTCATATAGTGGATGCTTTCTCCCTATTGACAGACTAATTTGTCATTTTGAGTTCACTTGTAGTCTTAATGTGAGATTTTACGAAGTAAAATGTTAACGCTGGTCAACCTTAGAAGGCGTGGAATTAATTTTGGGACGCAGTGTTGGTGATGTCGGAGGCCAGAAACAACTTAACCTGTGTCGTTCTAGTGTGAAGTGGCTAAGGCAGACCTGGAGGGGGTGGGATTGTGGAGATGCCTATATATTATTTTCTTTTAATTATTTTCTTACTGTAATTGGAAGTTTGTTTGTAATTAGAAACTTAGCCCCCGTTTGATCCACATTAAATTCTCATTCTTCTACTCATTTTCAATCACACATTTTTCAATATAATAATATTTTCTATCACATCAATAACTTTTCCTCTTTTTTCAACCACACATTCTTCATTAATCTACTATTCCAAAATACATTTTTCTAAAATAATATCTATCAAACACACTCTTAGTTAACATTTTGGACGAGTCTGTAGAGGGTGTGACCAGGAGGTTATTGCAAGGTCGGTCCACCATCTGATGGAGCTTGGAGACAGGTGAGCTCTTGGGTAGTGGTGCGACTTCAAAATGTTCAAACACAATAGATCAATCAATTCAAATATGATTTAAATAATTTAAGAAGTGAAATATTGAAATATGTTCCTTGTTATATCAATCATGATATATCTCAAAATTCAACGTCTATTCTAAAAATAGAATATAAATTAATTTTTTAAGGGTGCGTTTGGTAGATATTAAAATCGAATTAAAATTGAAAAATTAATTGTTATTGTTGACTTTTATTAAATGAGTGAAATCAAGAACGACTATATTATCAATTTTAATTGAATGTTAAGCACGATCAATTCCACCCTAAATATTTCTGAATAGAGATGCTCTCGTTGACATATCTCTCTCGTCCAATGCAGTTTGTAGCATGCCTGCACAATTCAATCAGGGACCCCTCGCAGCCCCACCCATTGTTTTCTGGACAAGTGTCTTCTTCCTTGTCCAAATGTCTGAATTCTGAACGTTTCACTTTTCCAGAACAAAACTTGACCTTAGTCTTCGATACAATCTATAGTCTCTCTCTTTCGCCCCCCATTCTTTCTCACTCACACTAATTCTTCGACTTGAACAGGACTTACTGGATTCTAAGATGGTAAAGGTCGAGAGAGTAACCTTACTCACGCCTGATCTGCCTGTTCCGCCACCTGGGTTTTCACTCAAAACTCCCACAGCCAAAAGTGCCACCACCTCCGCCGCCGATGGTGTCTCACAGCCCCTATCACCCCCACCAGAAGAAGCTTCAAGGGAGCAGTCACCTGCAGGTACGAGTACCAGGCGTACCTCTAGAAGAAGAGTTCAACCCCAGTTTTATAGCCCAGCTCTACCACCACAGCAGTATCGACGCCGCAGAAGCCGCCCTTCAAAAGCTAGGTCCACGTCCCAGCTTTGTAAGGGTTCCAATCTTTTCTTTTTTCTTGTAAGATTTTTTGATTTCTTCATTTTTCACTTTATTTGTGTTTCAAGTGACGTGCATGCGGCTTATTCAAGTATTAATTCCTGCAAACATCTCTAGATTTACATTACATTGGGCATTATACACCAGTAGTCACCATAATTTATCCTGTTAAGGTATATTCAAGATGAATTAAGAATTACTGTAGATCATATAATCCCCTACAACTACTACTCTTAACGACGATGAATTTTTAAAATGGATTTCCAAATCCATATCAGAGCTCATTACGCTTAAATGAACATATTGATCTGTGTAAAGCTCAATCAAGCAATTGGATTCCAAGATTGGAGATCTAAAACGACCAGAAGTTGATGGCGAGTCATATACATTGTCTATTTTTAACAACTTTGAGGTCTCTTGAGTTGAATCAAGTGTTAGAAAAGCTTCACAATATATCAAGTCATACCATGTTCCTGAAAATTTTCTCAATCATTTGTGTGCAAATTTAAAATAATCATCTGAAACGGCCTAACTACTAGTAGGTTCATTCGTGTTTTAATCATGGGATGCCTTAAATTGGTGCCTTGTGAAGATGTTCATAGAAATCTTGTTTTATTATTGCCTCTTTTAATATTTGAACACATTTCTGCCTTGCAGCTTATCAAGAAAAAGTAACAGGAAAATGTAATCGGCATTCTGTAACATTTTCCAGATGGCAAGAGCAGATGACACATGTTTCTCAATCAGGATCTCAAATAAATAATGGAACTACTACTACTCCATTACCTATTCAGGAAACTGAGCAAGCTCCGAATATTATTGGAAAGTCCAATGGTATTACTGTGGACAAAAATCGAGCAAGTGACACTAACAGCAATGGTATTACTGTGGACAAAAATCAAGCATGCGACACTGACAGCAAAACAAATCTTGCCCTGACCCTGAATTCCATAACTGAAAAGCATGGCGATATTACTAAAGATTGTTTATTGGAGTCTGATCGTATGAAGACTCTTGTTCTGTTTGGTATCTGTGAAGTGGTGCAAGACCTACAGAAGAAACAGTTGAAAGATATTGATGTTTCTATGCTAGAGTCTTGTTATTCAGCTGTCCAAGATGCGGAAAAAATGAAGATGAATGTGAAATGGCTACGGAATCGACTTGATGAAATCAAAGATGCCATGTTATCGGCTGGTGAAGCATTAAGGCTCATGGATGAAAAGAAAAGGCTAATGAAGAGTATTGACAATAAGAGGAAAGACATACTACTGCACAAGGGTGAATTAAAGAGACTTAATTCAGAAATTGAAGAAATGGAAGGTCAAGTGGCTCGAGATACTGTGATAATAGAAGCATTAGACAAAAATATCAGAAATCAAACATCTAAAGTTCAGCTTTTGGAGCAGATGCCTTTCATGGACTGGCTTATATAGATTTACTTGAGTACGTTTTTCACCCCCACCCCCAACTTATGAATACATATGCACAAGTGCGTGCACAAATACAAATTTATACACATATCTATGCCCTTGTGCATGTATGAAGATATTTGCAGGGGGTTCAAATATATGTTTGTAGTGCTATCAAGTTGTGACCTTGACTGTGAGCTTCATATTTGGTGTTTCTCTAAGCTACTGTCTCTTTAAATTAAAAGATTTGTGTGGTTTTTTCATCGGATTTGTAGTCATATATGCACATTAATCTAATTTACGCGTACAGATGGTTCTGTTATAAAGCTCATTTATATGTGCCATGCATGTTATGTACGATTTTGGGTTCGATTCTTATGGTACATATCTGTGTGCAGATGCTTGGTTTTGTCAATCCAGGAATTATGTTTCATTGTGTTGTATTTTCTACCTTTGTTACTGAGGATGTTTGGCCGTGCTTAACATCTTTTTCCACGGCATGTATCTACTGCTATACATGCTACTGAGAAAAAGTGGTTTTTGATGGACTTAATATCCAGCACGATTCCCATTTTTGCTAATTTTTGTCTATCATTGGCAGGGATAGTCTCTGGAATTGAAGTTGTTTTCATTCTTCAAGGAGCAGTCTTGTTGTACAATGTTTTTTTTGGACAATCTGTATCATTATTGTATTCTATATGCTAGAGGCAATTCAAATTTCAACATATGGCGGTTGGCCTCATTTTCGGGGTCTAATTATGTATACAATGAAGGACATGCTGTTTTGACGGAGGATTCTCAAATCGTGGATAAGGAGTTGAGCCCTATATGCACGAAATGGTATTCTTCATCATAGAACGCAAGAAATATGCCCTTGTCTTACCAGAGGGGTGTTATCTGGGAGAGATTGTATTTACTGAAAAACTAATGTGTTGGATGGATTCATTCTGGGAATCTCAATTGCACTGTGCCTTGGAATGGTATTGTTAATTAGATTATTAGTATGTGTTGATGCATAAAAATGCAACTCAGTTCAATGACCCAAAGAATGAGGCTCAAATAAAAGGTTAAAGGAAATGGAGCCCAGTTAAAGTGTTTAAAGAATGGGCCTAAAAGAAATTTGAAGCGGAGTAATGTAGTTAAAAGCCCATCATAACCTATGCCTATTAGACGCCCAAGTCGTGGGCGATTATGATGCTTCAGGGCGACGGTGCTTCCTCAAGGCGACGATGCTTCCATCGCCCAAGGCCGCGAGACGTCCAAAACCAGGATGATCGACCATTATAAATAACGATTATTAAAGCAGTTAAACGGGCAATCTTATCATGTCCCATGATCCAAAATCTCAAGTACAAATTGTTAAATTGAAGTTACAAGACAACTAAAATATGATGAAGAACATTGGCAGTTACAAAACGACAAGCGATTTTTAGACAGTTCCCCAATAACGGCCGTCAGAGAAGTATAAAGGAGAAGAGAAGACAAAGAAATGGATCCCGAATCAAACACTCTCAAACAGAGAATATGTAGCTTTCATTTCATTTACTCTCATCGTATTTAAACTTCAATTGTTCTATGTGCTTGCGCCCTTCAGAGACATTTAGTTTTTCACCAACTGTAAATATTCATTAATAAAACACCATTTTGAGACTTTATAACAAGAGGTTTGTTCCTTACACAATCGTCTGAGTTATCTTTTAATTGCTAGCGATGCTCGACTTTCCACGCGAAACAGTATGATTTTGTGGGGTTTCTTATGAAAAATTGTAAATTTAATATAAAATAGACAATATAAGGACAAAAGAGAGCTCATATATCTGATCATGTTGCCTTTTTCACTCTTCATCCAATACATTTTTGACACCGTCTTAGCAATTGAGATGACACGTCTCCGTAGGTTATACATTGATGATGATGTGTTGTTCGAAGACGATAAAGGGTCCTTATGTGTTTGAGAATAATGCACCTAACTTTTGAAGTTCGGATTTCCAGCTTGTGGATGTACTAAACGAAGTATACATATAAGATGTAGTCGATTTCCTTTTATTCCTATTCCCCACATAATCCAAGTCTACAAATTCCTTTAAAAACAACTCCCTCTTTACTTATCATAATAAAGACCATCCACAAGACTTTCCTTTATCTGGACGCCCATTTCATAGCCTCCCAGTGAGTTCTCCCTGGTTTTTTTTTTTTTCATATATATTATTCGGAGTTTTTTCTTTTCTTTCTTGTCAGTCTTGGATCAATTTTGTCATATTTTGAAAAGAGAAATTAATATTTTTATCTAATTTAGAAATAATATAAATGAAAACTTGAAGTAATAATTAAAGGGTTCTATCCTGTGAAACCACACGAGAATTCTAATTATTATTATTATTTTATGAAAATGTATAATATTTCAAAGATTTCATATTGTACCCCACAGAGGCCAGAACCCACCCCTAACATCCAAAACAAAGGTCAAATCCCCTACACTGATCGAAATAATTCAGCGCTTTTCCCAATTGTAGCTAGTTCGCGTCTCTTTTATTTTGTCACATTGAGTCCCAAACCTTCAAATTTTGTTTCGCTTGAGTTCTTAAATCTTACTAGATAGTTTTAATTTCGTTAATTAAAAAAAAACAAAAAAAAAAAAATCACCAAAAAATATTACATTCATATTTTGAATTACGGGTGTGTTTGAACCACATTATTTTGGAAGAACGTATTCTGAAATAGTAGATTGATGGAAAATGTATGGTTGAAAAAGAAAAAAAAGTTATTGATGTGATAGAAAATATTATTTTATTGAAAAATGTATGATTGAAAATGAGTAGAATAATAATGAAATTTTTAATATATACCGAACAATAGAAAAGCGTTCTCTTGCCCTCATCAGTCCAAGGAACAAAATTGAAGGATGTGTTGGTTGGTTGGTTGGTAGATAGGTTGCTGGGTGAGTGAAGATGATAAAAATAGGCACGTGACATGGAGCAGAAGTAACATGTATGTAAGGGGTGGACACTGTGAGTAAAATAAGTCCTTGTTTGGTACACATTAAAATTTTTATTTTCATTTTTTTACTAATTTTCAATTACACATTTTTCAATAAAATAATATTTTCATCACATCAATAATTTTTCCTTCATTTTTAACAACACATTATTCATCAATCTACTATTTCAAAATATATTTTTTCAAAATAATATGGTTCAAACACACCCTAAGTACAAATTAGACGAGGGCTCGACTAACAAGTGGTGATGGGGGATGACAAGGCGATCACTTGGAGGTGGTGTTTGCTTTTCTTTCTTGTCTTTGCCTCTTTCTTTCCATTTTATATATATTTCATGAAATTAATTGTTTGCCATCACATAATAAATACCCTGTTTGACTCCTTTTAAAATTATAATTTATTTTTCTTTCTTTTCTTATCAATCACATATTCTTCAATAAAATAATACTACATGTAATCCCATTTTTTTTCTTTTTTAATCACACATTTAAAAATAGACACTATTTCAATTATTAAAATTTCAAATAATGGTAGCCAATATCCATTCAGGATTCATGTTAAAGATGCCATTCAAAAAATCCGATAACCTAATTATACATTTTGAATACATTCGAAGACTCCAACAATAATTTTTTCAAAAAAATAATTCAGTACAACTGAATTACTTCTGGTGACAAGGACATAACATAGTTGGTACTTATCTGTTTTCAGTCCTCCCAAGTTGTAACACCCACTTCACTAAACCCCCTTCAAACCCTCAAACATAACAAAAGCTCAAATTTTTCCAGTTCATCACACTTTTGTCTTGACTGAGTCCCTTCTGCTACCCCCCATACTCTTTCTCAGTTATTCTTCAAATCTAGGGTTTCATATACTTTTTACGCTTTTTTTTTTTTTTTAATTTGCTTTCACGTGGTTCAAGAAGTGTAAAAGTCTGAGCAACTATGGATTTTCTGCATTTTCAGAATA
>CAIGRL010160986.1:0-10028 GCA_903798325.1 Fraxinus xanthoxyloides | reverse complement strand
AATATTATTAATAATTTAATTAATGTCTGATTCTTGATTAAATAAACATGCGCCTCATTTTTGAATTGAAAAACATAAACACCTATTTATATGTAATTTCCTCTGTGCACAGGGCCATCTTAGATCAAGTGACCCGGCATGTGACAAACATGGCTTGACCCGTGAAGGACCGAGTTGTGGCTATCCCGCTTACACACCATGGCCCATCAAAAATAAAATCAAGAAAATGTGTAAAAGCTCGTGGGCCTGCCCAGATAAATATAGTCTTGTGTATACCTATAGGAAAGGGCCGTGCTGGGGCAAGAAGTTATCACATGGGCCATCTCAAAACCGGACAGCCCACCTCACAGGAGTAGACAGGTTCATATAATGACTAGATTCTTGGGGAGATACAGAGTGAATACTGAATACATTGTCAATAGAATTAGAAGACAACCCTACTCTCCACTTGAACATTAACTTTTCTGTTGCCACTATCCTCCCAACTTCAATTTCCAACTACTTTTTCTCTACTTGTTCTTTTCAGTAATGTCAAGTGGAGATAAGCAACCATCAACTTGTCCACAAGACAACACCTTGAAAAAAAAATATATAAAAAATATAAAAATCAACAGAATATTCGACTTCATTCAAGAAAATAGTGGCGAACAGCAATCCAATCTATATATCGGTTACACGAAAATTTACACTCCCGATAGGAAGAGCTAACTTCAATTATACAACAACACTAATGTCCCCATTCAAAACGTTGTAACAATTTATCTTTGCTTGTTATCTTCTTGCACGTTCACACGTGTTAATGTGTCACCAGAAAGTTTGATCAATCACGCATATATTATCCAACAACTATACAGTCACTGTCCGAGTTCTTGAGATCATTACCTGTTGGGATCAGCAATTTATTAAAGTGGAGAAGCAGAAGGTCTTGGATAAGCAGCAACAGCGTTTACATCGATGGCATCGCCAGCGCTTCGTCTACGTTGTCTCTGCCTGTTGCTCATTTTACTGCTAATGTTGTCTACATTTTTCAAATCCTGAAGTTGCTCCAGTTCTTTGACTACTTCGTCCATGGGTGGCCTCAACTTATGTTCGATGCATATGCAACGCAATGCGAGGGTAGCCACCCGATGAGCCACATCCATTGAGTACTGGCCTTCAAGGCGATTGTCTAGAACTCGAAAAATTTTACGCTTGTTTGCTAGGTAGGGTTTGGCCCACTCCACCAACTTGTGTTCTCCAGATGGCTTGTTTTTGTCAATTGCTCTCCTGCCAGATATCATTTCAAGGAGAACGACTCCATAACTGTACACATCACTCCTGGCAGTTAAATGACCTAATTCCAAATAACATATATGAACATTAGAGGAGAACTCAGGCATTTAAATTATAGTAATGTTCAACAAGAAAGCAGAATCATACGACTTGATGAAGCTGAAAATAAAGGTACAACTAAGTCACTTGGACAAGCATCCTAATGTGGTGGTCTATAAGCGAATGAACTGATAAAGAAAAGGTAACTACTTGGAGCATTTTTGGCTAAGCTTAAAAATAAGTAAAATTTACTTCAAAGTACCTTGCATTCTCAAACATGTTTAAAATAAAGTATTTTATCTAACATTCTAGTTTAAAAAAAAAAAAAAAAAAAGTTGCTAGTTTCCAAAGTAAATCTTCCTATTGAAAAAATTAACTTATTTACTTACGAGTAACTTTTTAAGCTAGGCCAACTGGCCAAGCTTTCTCAAGTTGCAATTTTAGTAGGGAGAGGTCTCCATCAAATTGCCACTTGGATGCTGTCCACGAACGAGGAGATATTCCACTCCAGGAGGGAAGTCGTGGTTTAATAATCTTTATACTTCTTGAAGGATGTATTATTACTAGACAGGGATAGTTGATAATAAGCCACACAATTGGGACAAAGGGACATGTTCAAACCCGTACCAGTCGCTAGATATTCTGGAGCTGCATATCCGTAAGTTCCCATAACCCTTGTGGACACATGGCTTTTATCACCTGTCGGCCCATCCTTGGCTAACCCAAAGTCAGAGAGTTTTGCATTGTAGTTCTGCCATATCATATGATAAAAAATTTAATAAAATTAGCCGAGGTAACCTGAGGTTTCTTGGAATACATAATGTACTTCTTTTGGCCCAATAAGAGACAGGATTATTTACCGAATCAAGCAATATGTTGGAAGTTTTGAAGTCTCTGTAAATAACTTTGGTTTCGGCATTGTGAAGAAAAGCAAGCCCCTTTGCAGCTCCAAGAGCAACCTTAAGGCGAAGACTCCAAGAAAGAGGCTGGAAATAAGAACCTCCTGTTACATTGAAGTTGCTGCGTCAATTTAATAACAATTGTTTGGATATTTATATACATATTTGCAAAATTGAAGACTCACTCCTAAACAGATGGTTCTCTAAGCTGCCTCGACGCATGAATTCATACACCAAAAGGCGATGTTCATCCTCCAAGCAATAGCCAATCAGTTTCACAAGATGAGGATGAGAAAACTGCCCCAAATAGTTCACCTCTGCCTATAAGCACAAACAAATTAAATTAAAGTCCGTTTGTAATTTAACATTTTTATGCACGAGTTGAAATTTCGATTTAATAGTTTAAACTTCAGGGAAACTCACCAACCACTCCCGGTGGCCCTGAGTACTTTCCTGGTGAAGCTTTTTTACTGCAATAACCATGCCGGTCCCAGCCTTAGCCGCAGCATATGAGTTCTCGTCAATCCAACCCTTAAAGACTGAGCCAAATCCGCCTTCTCCGAGTACACTGTCGGGCCTAAAGTTCCGAGTGGCAATCTTGAGATCAGCAAAATTAAAGTTCTTCAGGTTTGAAGCCTGCAAGATCTCGTCCTCACTCCGAGGAGTAGGTGGCAACGATACTGACAAGAACTTGCTACTAGAGTTGCTCAAATCGCTTCCACTCGTTCTCTCAAATTTTGAATTTTCCCCTAACAAATTCAATCAATAAAATATTTATAAAATACTAAGAATCGCTCTGCTTTTTTCTGTAGAACAACACGTTCCTAATTCCCTATTAAACATCTTGAACATCATTCTTGTTTTGTGAAACTACCAATTCACAGAGGAAATTTGAAGCTAATATTTAACAAAATAAATGGGAAAACTAAAAAATATTGAAGAAGTTACTCTTAGCGTCTACATAAGCAGTAAAATTTGATACAGAACCAACACAAACTGTCCTGATTGATAACCAAATACAAAGTTCTTAACTCTGTAGATAAATCTTACCACATAAAAATTTATAAAAAAAAATTCAAAAATACCTTTTATTGCACAAATTAACAAGAGTTCTTGAAGATTCTAAAGGAAATATATCCCTGTAAATATTTACCTGTACGAGTTGGGCTGCTTTCAGCTTTGACTCTAGCACTCAAACAAATCCCCATGGGAAAAAAAGAGAACCCACCCTTCTAAGTAAATTTTGAAGATCGTAAAAGGATTCAAAAAGTCAGATCTAAGGCATAAAAATAACAATAAAATATATTTTAAGAAAAGCCCAGAAACATATACGAATTGAAGAAAATAAATGCCAGCCTCTATTTCTTGAAAACAAGCTCTGGCAGCAAAAGAGAAACAGAAAAAAGATGGGATTCTCGTGTGTGAAAGAGGGAGAAGAGAGCTGATTAATGCATACTCAGTGGGCAGTACTGTGAAGGTCGGAAGACGAAGGTATTGCTGACCTTAAACCTCTTACTCTCTATATGTATATGTGCATAAATTGACTGCTGACAAAATGTTTCCGGCTTGAGCCGCTCAAGATTTATTTTAGTGGCTCGGCTAAATTACGCCCCACTATTTGTTTAAAAAAAAATCTCCTTTTGGTAGAATAAATAAGGTAAATTTCACCAGGGCCCCTCCATCTTTTATAAGCGTGACACCAATGTCTCCAACTTAACCGTTTGTGCATCCATGCCATTGTTAATGTAAAATGTTTATTTGAAGTTTGAACATTGAATGGACACATAACATGTATCGAACAAAAGGGTAAAATTGTTCAAAATATCTAAACGGTTGATTACTTCAACTTTTGAAATTCGAATAAAGTAAAATTTCTCAGAATTCATGAAACATACATATTTGTTTCAATTCATTTCGACTTCACGCATATTTATGCTTAGCATAAGAACGAAGTCTTATCAGACTAATGATCTGAGTTTGAATCTTATAGCCTTCTATTCGTTTTATTATATATCAATTCTTTTCATTGCCTCTTCTTTTTTTGTCCTTCAGCTATATTCTTGTATCCCAACGTGCACTGTGTGACGAGGAGAAGATAAGTAAGGGCCTTAATCTAGACAACACAATTAATGGGCCACGAGCAAGGTGGGTGCACCCTTCAAGGAACATGGTTGGCTGAAATAATGAAGTCAAAACCAATGGGAAATCATTAGCCTCGAGTATCTTATGAATACAAAAGGTCAAAAAGGAAAAGGAGAACTTTTTCAAAAATGCAAAACATAAATATGCAGTGCAATTTGATTTTCTTCATTTATCACGTACTTTTATTTATCCATAGGATACAATTCAATTCCATGCTTCATTATTGATGTAATCTGTAATTGAATCGACTCATGATATGCGCAAACTCAATTTATGAGAACCATAAATAGGTGTAGAAAACGTAGGGGCGGAATTTGGAATGATCAATCAAGGGGCTTGAATTTTTCTATTTGTAAAAGGACTTAAAACATTACCAGGAAAATGAAGAAAACGAAAATGGGGCACACTAAGCCATAGCTTAAATTTGCATTTTAATATGATAAACAATCATCTTTATCTAATTATTTTAAGTCCATAATTTAACCATTTACATTTTGAAATATGCTTGACATGGTTGTGATTTCTTCGTAACAATACAAGAACCGACGAAATGGCATACTTGGAGTATTTATTATTATTATTATTTTTTTTGGGGGATTTAAGTGGTCCAAATTTCACTCTATCCACACCTAAATTTGCCCTTGAGAAAGTATCAACAAGTAAAGCGTAAAGCGCAAAAGAATATGCACAAACAAGTAACCCAAAGTTTTAACTTTTGACTTGTATGACTGTCTATGGTGTAATATCTTGATCATGGCTTACGAAGACTCTACATCCATCGCCACCTGATCAAATCAGGACTGTGAAAGTCGCACACTACACTCAATCATGTTAAATTATTTGATAATTAATATCAATCAAATACTTTTACTTAGTTCCATTATTTCACATTTTAATGAAGAGAATAATAATTTTTAAAAAAATGTGTGGTTGGAAAAGAAAGATTTTTCTTTAGATTTATGTATAATATTTTTTATTGAAGAATGTGTGATTGATAAAGAGGTAAAGAAAAATGAATTTTAATTTAACGAGGGTGATATTAATTAGCTGTAATTATCCAGTTAATGTTGCTTATTGAAATATTCCTTGGGTTGGACCGTATCTTAGAGCACACGCATGTTTGCCAAGTGTCCCACGAAGCTGTGGCTCGGCTTGGTATCAATTCCCCAACCTATTTGAAATGCAATAAGCGTATCCCTAAAGTTTAATTTCGTACCAAAAAGGCCCCCAACCTTTGAGTGAGCAATGCTATCAAACGAATGTCAGTAATTTTATTACATGTGGGTCCTCAATAGAAAGTTTCAAATATTAAGATGTTACCATTGCACGAATCATTCTTTGGAGGGTAAAATAATAAGAAATTAATTTTAAAAAATAAAAAAAGAGAAGAAGTATGAGAATGAAAAAGGAAAAAGAGAAATCCAACCTCAATTTCAGGCTAAGGTCCACTCCCGATTATCATTCATCCCTTCAATCATGAATAGTTATAGAACTAAACTATATTTTGGTGAACTAATATTTAGATAGCTACTATTTTCATCAATTCACTATTTCAAAATGCATTGACAAAAGAATGAGACTCGAACAAGTCCTATGTCTTTAGTAATGTAATGAAATGTGTAGTTAAATTTTCGTGCCTATTTGGAAGAGATTTTCCCAAAATTTGAAGCAATTTTATAACTGTTGAGCGGCTCAGAGGTGGGGTCCATTGTAGCTATTGGCTTTGTTTGCTCTTCCACTAAATTATCACAATTTCAAAAGATGCCCTTTAAGAATAGTCAAATATGATGATTAGAAGAAATATGCACAAAATAATAAAAAAAATGGTACTATAGACTTTTACCATTTTTTGGGTGATAGTTTATTCTGATGGCTTGAATGCTTGGCAGCAATGAAAAGGCAGACAACAACTATCATATTTAGGGCGTGTTCGGTAGATATTAAAATCGAATTAAATTGAAAAATTAATCGTTATTGTTGACTTTTATTAGATGAATGAGACCCAATAACAACTATATTTTCAATTTTAATTGAATTTTAAGTACGATCGAACATCCTCTTAGGCTAAAAATCTTGGGTAAATCCCTTCGGGGAGGGTTTTAATATGACCTTTAATTCGAACCAAACGGACAAAATAAAGAACTTTTGGTCCCCTTCAAAATTTTGTTAGGAGTATTTGGTTGACCAAACCGTCAATTTTGAACGTGTGGGTCCCATAGCAGCTGGTACCAATTCATCATTTTGAATGGGATAGGCGCCGCGTCGTTTTGACCATTGTTAATTGACAATTATACCCCTCGCCTCATTGTGCTATATGATTAACCCACTCTTCGAGACAACCATACTTTCAGAGAAAAAAGTTTTGAATAGTGATTTTTAGGAGAACGTATAGTTAAAAAACAGTAAATTTTTTTAGTATTATATGCAAAATATTTAATTTTGTGAATATCTAGGGCCTATTTGGTACGACTTAAAATCTAATTAAAATTGAAAATATGGTCGTTATTGAGTCACACCCATCTAATAAAAGTCAACAATAACGGCTAGTTTTTCAATTTTAATCCGATTTTAATCTCTACCAAACACTCTCCTAATTGAAAATGATTATTTATAGAAAAATAAATTTTAAAAATATGGTTGTCAAACATGGGCTCATAGTTGCTTGATACCCACCTTTAGATGATAATCAACAATATTGGATGTTACATGCACGATATCAAATATCATTGAAATCCTGATGTATAAGTAACAAAATAAAGGATAGACGAGTGTGAAGATTTTATCAGCATGCTTTCAGGGGTATTAGAGTACTTTAACACTATAAAGGCTTTAGAGTACGAAACTCCCATACTTGTTCCCAATCAACACGCATAAAATAATGCTCATCCCACCTCAGACGTTGAAGTTGTCATCAAATTGCCCAAAATATTTCTAATTTCCTCAAAATTCATCAAAACAGGAACTTATCTCAAGAATTTACGTAACCCAACTCAAAATTTTCTTCAAAATTCAAGAATATTTTGAGGCGGATGTGGGGCCAAGAAAGCCGTGCACCTGTGGCCGTCGGAGCCGGAAATTTGAACTTGGCAGCTAGTGATTGGCTGCACATACGAAATGGCAGCATCATCGGCGGCGAATTTGCTGGTAATAGTGCAGAAAGTGAGCATGACTTGGCTACTATGGTGAAGGATTTCTGTGAAATTGGCAGTGCCGGAGCTGATAGTTGGTATAGCAGCGACAGCGATTCTAGTTTCCCCGACCTCGCTTTCCTCTCCGACAAGATCTCGGTTAGTTCCTTTTTTGTTCCACACTCTGTTGAACCACCTAGTCTAAGAGCGTTTAGAAGGATGAACTTAATTATTTATATATTCATCTTCATAAAATTACTTATATTATGCATGTGGCTTTCTTTAGAAAGATTGAATTGCAAGAAATATACCGCTAGAAAGATTGAATTGCAAGAAATGTACCGCAAGTCTTCAATTGAAAATCGTATGAATGATGAATGCGAATCTTATGATATATCGACGCGTTTTAGTTAATGTGATTTGGGTTTAGTACTTGTAAAACACAGGATATGATGAGTTACGAACCAGGTTGCAGTAAAAAAAATTCTTTTCTTCTCTTCTGGGATCAAGTGTAAATCAATTCACTGTTGAAGGAAACTTAAAAATTAGAAAATTTCATTTATTTTTTTCCACTTTCATCCTCTGTATTCAGTACATAGTTTCAATTTAGATCTGTCTGAACTTCATGTGGAATATAAGCTACTGGCTTGTGTTTCTATTGAATGGAAGCAGTGTAATTTGATCCAGAAAAAAAAAATTCTTGTAGATGCAACTTCTTCTTAATAGTGGCGAAAATTTATTGCACATTGTTGTGTACTTTTTTGGGTTTCCAATATGTAATCTGAAAAAACTGCCGTAGTTTGTAGCTAACAATTTTTTTGCATCCTGAGAATATTTTGTTTGACAAGCATTTGAGGACCTAATATAAGTAAATTTGAGATGTAGTTTAGTATTTGTTCTATTTTCAGACACTTTCCTCGTAAATAACAACCAATCTTCCATTTTTCTAATAATCTTCTAAACGCAGTTGTATAAGCACACACTGGATCAGTATGAAAGTGACTTGATATTGGTTGTCAATTCCCTAATTCTCTCATTATCCAATTCGAGAGACATTAGGAAGTCCGACGCATGCAATGCTAGCACCATCCGGTATTCTCTGGTGAAGCTGTTGCAATCTTCGGGTTATGATGCAGCTATTTGTGCTACCAAGTGGCATGGATTTGGCAAAATTCCTGGAGGTAAGCTTACATTTTTGTAAACGAAGCTTCTTGTCATGTTTGGAATAATCTCAACAACAATGCATTTATGATAGACGAGATTTAGCTTCTATTTCCATTTTATATAGTCGAACAATCATCCTAGCAAACAAGTCATAATTGTTCAATATGGGATGCCTTTTAATTTATTGTCACGGGTGTCACCGATCAAGTTGACGACTTTTCTATTTGATAAATTACTGTAGGTGAGCACGAATTCATAGATGTGATATTCACCCATCAAAATAGTGGATGCTCGGAGAGGTGCATCATCGACATTGACTTCCGAAGCCACTTTCAAATTGCCAGAGCTATCAAATCTTACAATGTACTTTTGAATTCTCTTCCGTCAATTTATGTAGGCAGCATGACCAAGCTCAAGCAGTTTCTTCAAATTATGGTTGAAGCAGCCAGGTACTCTCTTGAGCAAAATTCAATGCCTCTTCCTCCATGGAGATCCTTAGCTTATTTGGAAGCCAAGTGGAAATCTCCCTGCGAAAGAATTGTTGATCTTCTTCATCAACATCTCTCACGACCACCGCTTTGATTTACGTTGGACACTATAATAACAAACAACGTTGTCTGTGAACCATGGCAATAGAGTATCGTGTTCTGGTGTTTCCCTGAGCAAGGTCCTCTTGCAATTTTTTTGTTGTCTATGGTTTAGAGAGAGTAATAATACTTTTTTCTACATGGCATGACTGAATATTTGATACTTATTTTTTTGATTAAAGATACATAAAAACAACCTATGTTTTCTACTGTCATTGTAATGTAAATGGCATGAAAGCTACATTTACATAAATTTTTATTTCTTAATAAAGAGTGCTGATTAATATTATTTTGGTGGGGAAGAATTCGCATGGTCTTTGGTTCAAATCTGAGAAAGAAACCCAATTCTCGACGAGAGGTGCACTTTTTCTTAGTGTGCGTTACTGTCCAACAAAAAACAATGAAGTCATCCCACGAAATTAAAGCGACCTATCTCCGGCATACTATTTGAGACAAACTTGTGTCAAGCTGAGATTATCAAGTGCAAGGATGTAAGCTGAAAATGACAGTATATGAAATTATCACAAACATTCTTGCATAATGGGGAATGCACTACCAAAGTTTGTTGCAAATCCATATACACTATCCTCTTCTTTCACTTTTAGATGTGTAATGGATAAAATGCAAAACCCAAAAGTTTTCAATTTTTTTTTTTTTTTGTTAACATATCTATGCAACATAAAAATATGACATATATGTAAGTGTTATGTCATAAGTCCAATCTATTTTGGACATAAACAATTTTAATATATATAATTGATGCGTAATTATGACAATATTTATTATTTAATTAAATT
>CAIGRL010160946.1:0-34114 GCA_903798325.1 Fraxinus xanthoxyloides | reverse complement strand
GTGTTGATCTAGGTTCTACATGCATTTGCAACGGAAGGGGCTCACTGTACCAAAGTGCGTGACATACTAAATTCCTCTGATGTAAGTAATGACTCATCTTTGTGTTCTTATGTTATTACAGCTACCATGTCAAACTTCTATCCTGATTGACGTCTTAAAATTTGAGGGCCTTATAGCTGCTGTCAACACCTGTTGGCAATATTACTTTCTTAACATATTGTACAACTGCAAAACAGATTACTGCATGGTAATCCGAACAGTTCATAGTTAAAACTGGAATAAGTCAGAATGGATCAAAAACTCAATTTAATCAGATGAACATGAAGTCGTATTCTGATTAGAATTTTAACTCCTAAAAGAGATGGTAAATGGTGGCAATAAAGTGAATAGCTGTTTTTTTCATAAATACTTGTTTTCGTCAGGTGCAACCTATATATGGCCGACAGATGCTATCAGCTTAGTTCAAAGAGATTTCTTATTCACCATCTGTTGGGAAACCAACTTATCTGCAATTCCTTTACATCATCACTTGTTGTACTTGTGACCCCAATTAGGTCATTATTTCTGCTTCTTTGATATTTTTCACGAGGAGAGACACCAATATATGTTACTCCGATCCTCACCTAGAAGACCAAACTAAAATAAGAGAGAAGTACACAAATTATCACGGCAACTTTTTTTTGCCTTTGATAGCTTGAGGAGGAGAGCAGGGGTTGGATTGTACTTGTTTTCCATTAGCTTGGATGGGAAAATGTCCAGTGAATAATGAATGAAACTGAATGATGATATTTAGTTGACCTTTGGGAGACCTAAGAAGTAAAAGAGAGATTGTGCCTTCTTTGTTTGTCATACAAAAAAGTTGTATCACTATCATTACAGAATGGGGATATGAAGTGAATTTTCTGAGCAATGTTAGTCGAGTTCAATTTTAACGAGAGGTGTTGGTGCAAGCAATCACTCTCCTATTATTTCTTGGGATGAGTAATCAACTATTTACCCATATTTCGTTTAACTAGGCTCTATAACAATATTTTTATATTCATCAGAATATTTTAATATTTTATTGTTTTAACATTAGCTAGGCACTTCCTGATTTGACTGCATTCCACTGGAGTAATTGTTTTTCTCCTCTCCATTTCCTTGTAGCTTCCTTGACCCCAAACTTGGATTCTTCTTGATGAGTAATTTACATTTCCGTGTTGAATTGTTTAATTGGTTCAATGCTGCGGCTTCTAGGCATATAAACGGGCTGCCTAATTTCATGTTGTTTCTTTCTGTTTTAAATTGTTAATACGCTTCCCGTGTATTACACTTTGATTAATAAAATTGATCACCTTTCAAAAAACATTTCTGTGTTGAATATAGTTTTACATATCCCAAGATCCACAGTTTTCTTGGATAAATGAGTAAAATTTTGAGCATGGTGGGGATTAAGTTATTGAATGATTCGAAATTTTTATCATTTCGTTGTATCTACCCTTGTATTTGTTAATTCACCCCTGATTCAATTTATTGTTTGTTTGGTAGTGTTTTATAGTGCTTATGAGCTATGAGTCCTACCAATATGTAAACAATAAGTTGGTAGTAAGTTGTGGGTCTTATTAGATATGTGTATAAAGAATATGTTTGACAAAAGCATGACCTTAATAGTAAAAATGTATAGATAGAGTACTTCAATATTTTGTCGTCAATTATTTATTTGTTAAGACGTAATGTACAGGTTTGGAGTGCTTATAAAGACCAGAAACACGATCTTTTTCTTCCTTCCAATGCTCAAACTTCAGCGGCTGGCATTGCTGGTCTTATTGAAAGTTCCTCGTCGAGGATGATGACTTATTCGCTAACAGCTCCACCGCCACTACATAGTCAATCAAAACCTCCATCCCCAGTCACATCGGATTCAAATGGAAAGCAGGATCAGAGATAAATGTGCGTACTTTCCTCAATAAGGTTTGTTCTTCAAACAAGATTCATTAAAAAGTGTGTTCCGCTCTGCTGTTGGGACTTGGGGCCACTTTTTTTTTTTTTTTTTCCCACTTGCGTATAGCATACTGTACGGCTCTCTTGCGCACATACTCAAATGAGTGACCTCGAGTAAGTCATAGGGAATTGCGGGTGGTTTGTGGTGTATAGGAGACTTCAATTTTTTGTAAAAATGATTTTGCTATAATATATGTAGGTGCGATTGTGGTAAATTTGATGGGTTCATCCATTTTTCCCGCTTTGTTTGTGACTGTATTCTGGTGATTTCTCTGATTTTGATTTGTTTTCTCCTTTTGGTAATAATATTTTGAAAACAGGTTCGGATATTGACTCGGAAAAGTTAAAGAGGATCACGAGTCAAAAGGTTGATCTGGGATCGAACCTGCTGTCGAAAAACAAATAAGTACACCACATAAATTGACAAAAATAAAATTTTTCCAAACTAATATAAAGACAAGCATTCATTAAACGTGTATGTATATGTCCTTCAAATATTAATATTTGTAGTTGCAATGGTACATTATTCTTTACATCAACCGAAAAGTAATTTAACGTAATTTTTCCTTTTCTATAGCACTTATTCTTCTAATGGGTTAGTTACGCTAATTGCAATAGAACTTTAATTGTTTTATTTACCTCAACGAATTTTAAAACCCATTATTAAGTTATACCACCATGTTAGTCGGTCATTCATTTTTTAATAAAATCACGGAGCAAACACAAAGTCATATCGCCCGGCGTTGTGCTAGGTGTAAACATTTGTTGTACGCCTTGCATGACAGCCCTCTCATTACAAGTTAGGAATCGAGATATGTTATTCTACTTTGCTTTGACACTACTAATTTTTTTTATATTTCTCCACGTCACAACTTATTTACAAATGGAAAGACATCAATGCAATACGAAATAACATTATATTTACGCCTTCTCATTTGCCAATAAGAATTGATCTATCAAGGTGCAAAAATTTAGTGTAAGGACAGTCGATGGAACAATAGCCAATGAGATGTCAATTCAAAAGTTACACCATATTTCCGTGTCCTTGATAAGACCACAATTATAAGAAAATGGGAGAAATCAAGTCGTAAGAAATATTATTAGAGCTACGATTTATAACAATCATGATATTTGTTATTCACCATAAACTAAATAAGGAATCAATGTGATAATTTTAGGTGCTTGAATATGGATTTTTTTCAAAATATTATTGTTCCTTTCCTCTCTCTCTGTCGATTTTTATTTACATTTTCCATTAAAAAATAAAATATACTTGAACTTGTGCGAGAATAATTACAACGTGGATCCGTGGCGCAATGGTAGCGCGTCTGACTCCAGATCAGAAGGTTGCGTGTTCGATTCACGTCGGGTTCAATTCCCTCTTTTTATTTTTTTAGTTTTTGGCACCTCGAACTAATATTTTAAGGCTTACTAGAGAAGAAATGCGATAATATAACGAGTATTTAATTGGCTGGATATTATCTGCTTTATGATTTGTCAATTACTTGTGGAACTTTGGACTCGACGACATGGTTAAAATTTATAATTGGTTTATTGAAACTTGAAAAAAATGTTTACTTTTTCTTGAGAAAAGATTTGAATGGTAAAATTAGATGGGACCTTTGATTAAATAGATAAGATCTTGTTGGGACAAGAAAAATGTAATTTACTTGCTGCAATGAGATGGAATGTGCAAGATATTTCTATGGTTGAACAGTACAAAAATAAAAAAATATGTAAGATGTTTGTCTATTATTATATTAAGTTTTGTTCAGTTCAATCTATTGAATATGTTATTATTTATTTTTATATGAGAAAGTTGAATTGTACGTTCCATCACTTGTGACTATTATAGCAAGTTGGTTCTCAATTGGAAAATCCAAAATTTTCAATCTCAAACCTTTTATTTTTGTAAGCATATGTAGTTTGGAATACTGCAAATCATTCAAATCTCTACGACCCCAATAGCCCAGCCCCCACCCAGCCTGCTGCCCACCTAGTTATGCCTCGACACCTACTCCTCTTCTCCTACTCCTACGCCTACCCCTGGTTTCCCTCGTGTTTCCTTCATTTTCAATTTATTTTCATATTTTTATTAAATTTATTTTATTTTTCGTTAAAGTACATTATTTACTCCATTAGTTATTGATGTGTTTAACAATTTCACAATGGTCATTCAAAACAAGAATAATATTATTCATCTACAGTGATGATCACGAGTCTGTGTGATAATGAGTTTGCTATCATATCACCTAATAAAATTAAGATGCATTTTTATTCATTAACTTCAATATCTTAGACTCATGATGATATTCATTTTACAGGAATAGTTTACTAAATGAATTTTTATTTTTTTTTCAATATTTTGCCCTTCTCCATTTTCTTGTTTGTCTCCCATTATTTGAAAACTCTTTTAACGATATATTCATTTTCAACCACATATTCACATAATAAAATATTTTACAAGTAAACTCAAAACTTTTTCCTACTTTTTAACAACACAACCTTCAAAAATTCACTATTCAAAGCAGTATTTTTCCAATTAAAAAAAAAGGGCCCACCAAACGGCTCAACAAAAAATTACTAGAAGGTGCTTAAGAATTGATAGTGCCAGAAATTACCAATCGAACAATTCTTCCAACTACTGCAAATTAAAAATCTGACTCTGGTGTACTGGCTCCTAACTTATTCGTAATCTGAGTGCTATAAGGTGACTATGATTTTCATCTCAGAATGTGGACGCAATATACTTGTTGTTTTGAGAGAGGACCTACCAGCAACACCAAAGGAATATGGTATATTGTAGTTTAACGAAGTTGCTTTTTTTATTTTTTTTTCAATATTTTGCCCTTCTCCATTTTCTTGTTTGTCTCCCATTATTTGAAAACTCTTTTAACGATATATTCATTTTCAACCACACATTCACATAATAAAATATTTTACAAGTAAACTCAAAACTTTTTCCTACTTTTTAATAACACAACCTTCAAAAATTCACTATTCAAAGCAGTATTTTTCCAAAAAAAAAAAAAAAGCCCACCAAACGGCTCAACAAAAAATTACTACAAGGTGCTTAAGAATTGGCTGGTCTACAGAGCAACTTACGCCAGAAATTACCAATCGAACAATTCTTCCAACTACTGCAAATTAAAAATCTGCTCTGGTGTACTGGCTCCTAACTTATTCGTAATCTGAGTGCAATAAGGTGACTATGATTTTCATCTCAGAATGTGGACGCAATATACTTGTTGTTTTGAGAGAGGACCTACCAGCAACACCAAAGGAATATGGTATATTGTAGTTTAACGAAGTTGCTGCCATGCTGTTTGCTAAAGTGAAAGTGGGTAACAAAAGATGTGCTGTCTATTCAAATGATCTATAGAAAGTACAAAAGTTAAACATACATATGGATAAAACAGACATCTCAAGCTGCGGATATCTCAAATGACTAACATTTCAGACTGCATTTAAACATCTTAGAGAACTAAAAAGAAAGAAAATATACTTGTACGGTTAGAAAAAAGCTCGATAAACTAAACAAGTAATCGGTCTTCTAAATGAGAGTCAAATTACGAAACCATCATAGTGAACGGGACGGCAAATCGAATGAAATGCCCCATGTTTTGGAAAACTTCTTTCAAAAATGGAGCACAGATCTTTTCACAGGCCAAAGAACTTTACACAAGGTTCGAGCAAGATTGTATTTAACCAGTATGATAAAATAAATGGAAAGTGCAGCTCCATGATTTCCTAGCTTAAATTTTGACAGGAGCCCAACAAAGAGGCAGGTTGAGAATAGAGATGCAACTGAGCTCAAAAGCATTGGAGGGATTAAACTCAATTACTCAAATACCGGACCAGAGATTGAAGAATTGCACAAGGAAAGAGTGCTAGAATGAGCCAATCTGATGAATGTTAATAGCTTATTCGTGTAACATCCATAGAAGAGATACTGGTAAACACACCAGGAAGAGTGATACAATGGCACCATAAGTGAACGTTCCAACCTGCCAGCATTGGTCAGCTCCATATGCCTGTCCACAAAAAGTTTCCAGAGCACAGGCCATTCCAAACTGCTCAAGAAAAATTCAGACGCAGTATTAGTGGCCATTCCAATGCCTTGGATCATTTGTGTGTCTATCTCAAACATATCTTGCAAGATCGGTACCATACCATTCTCAATACCTACCCCATAATGCAGGGTTGGATTCTGTATTGGCAGAGGTATTCACCAAACAATTGAAAACCAGTGTTTGAAAAGGAAAAAGACACTCCGGAACCCCGCTTCATAGATGAACGAATGGAATCAATGGCATGCTGGTGATCTCATTTCAAATTACTACCGCGATGCTTCACTCATTCTTGAACTAATCAAATTTGGCTAAACTTGGAATGAAGCCAGATAAAAGTTCGTGTGGTTGGATGATTGACCTGTCATTCATTGGCATTTAACCACAATTGGACAAACTCTCACAAGCTTCTAAACTTCATACAATTCCTTTTCATGTCGCTAAATATTAAACGATAAGGATATTCAATCAACTGGATGCCACGATTGTGCAGGAGACTAAATTAGCTAATACTGCAAGGGATCGAATTGAGGATCCAAGCGCCACATGAGAATTGAGGAGCTAAACATCCTCCTTCCTTTCTCATTGTGAATTAAAAATCATGATAGACAAGTGACGAGAATCACCAATAATCTTGGCATGAACAGATCCCACCCTCAAAACTGTGGAACCTACTTGAATCTCGTATGATTATTTTTCTCTCGACAATCTTAGAAATGAACTTAATGGCAGTGTGACAGTCAACGCATGTTCTTAAATTCTTGAAAACCTTAATAGGAGTTCCGGGAGGAGTGGTAATTATTCCAAATGCAACTGCAAGTTTCTCGCTATGATACGAGAGATTTTGCTCCTTCTGCTCCTCTTCCACATCATGCAGCACATAGTTTGTGTGAGGAACATAACCGTCTTCCTTCATTCTCTTTGAAACTTCCCCCAAAAACTCAAATATTTCTTTTGATCTTGGATGGGATTCATCTCCAACTAAGAAAACATGGACTTTTCTCTTGATGTCAATCCAACTCATACCAGGTTCCTTCACAACTCCTCTCTCATCCATTAATTTTCTTATCTTTCCCACTTCGTTCCACTTGCCCGCTGTGGCATAGATATTGGCAAGGGTAACGTATGTAGCAGCATTCTCGGGCTCAATTTTGAACAAGGCTTCAGCTGCTTGCTTTGCAAGTTCATAATTTCCATGAATTCTGCAGCCACCAAGTAAAGAAGCCCATATAAACTTATCCGGTTTTATGGGCATTCTCTTGATAATGTCTTCAGCTTCGCTAAATCTGCCAGCTCGACTCAAGATATCGATCACACAGGCATAGTGATCCGCTGTGTGAGATAATTCATGCTTTTCGTTTATTGAGTAGAAATACTCAAGGCCTTTATCAACTAAACCAGCATGGCTGCAAGCCGAAAGAACGCCAACAAAAGTAATGTGATCAGGTTGAGTACCAGATTTAAGTAAGAGCTCAAACAACCGAAGAGCTTCATGGGGTTGACCATTCTGAGCATACCCGTTAATCAAAGAAGTCCATGAAACTAAATCAGGTCTCGGCAGATTTTTGAAGACTTTAAGTGCACTCTCAACATTACCACATTTGGAATACATGTGAACAAGTGCACTCGCAGCAAATGAATACGGATCAAATCCAACTCGCGTCATGTATCCATGAACTTGTTTGCCCAACTCCTCTGCTGTCTGATGTGTACAGGCATTCAGAACGCTGGCAAATGTAAACTCATTAGGCCTTATCCCAGAACTAGATAAACCTGAGAACAACGAGAATCCTTCTTCCCACCTCCTCTCTCCAAAGTACCTATCAATCATAGTTGTCCATGAAATAATGTCCCTATCCATCGTCCTATCAAATATGTGTTTCGCTTCATTTATGCTCCCACATTTCCCATACATATCCAATAAAGCACCCCATATCACTGCATCAGAATCCAACCGACTACGCATAATTTGACCATGAATCTCCTTTCCAAGGCGTAAAGACTTCAATGAAGTCGAAGCTGCAAGTACACTAGAAACTGTAAACTTATTGCTCTTGCAATTTTCATTTCTCTGCATTAGTCTGTACAATTTTAACGCATTTTCAGGTTCATTGTGTTTCACATAACCCGAAATCATCGCTGTCCAGGAAAAATTATCTCTTTCATGCATTTCATCAAACAACTTTCTCGCTTCTAAAACCCAACCAAGTTTCATATAACCAGAAATCAAAATGTTCCAAGAACACAAATCCTTCTCGCGCATCTCATCAAACAATTTCTGGGCATCCAAAATACTCTCACATTTACAGTACATATCAAGAATCTTGTTTGAAACAAAAATCCCAGGTACAAAACTTGAGCCTTTAATATGAATACAGACTCTTTTGCCTTCTTCCAGAGCTCTCTTTTCAATACACAATTGCAAAATCGTCGCATATATAGCGGCAGATGGAGAGTGAACATGGTTTTCAAGTAATCTGATCGCGTCCTTTAATCGCTTTTGTTGGCAGAGGATTTCAACGGCTTCTTTGAATTTCTGCTCTCTGCATAAGCGATTTATGAAAAGTGGATCGCTGTTTTCTGACGATTTAAGAGGCTGTGCTTTTTGGTTTAAATGGGTTGCAGAAGAAAATGCTGAAGATGAAGAAAAAATCAGAGACCGTAGAGGGATACATTTGAACAGCGTTCGAAGATGCGGCGGCCTTGGAATCATTTTAATCATCAGTCCCATGCTGCAACACAGATGAAAAATATTTTCAAGATGTGAGCTTTGAGGCTTCGAGGTTTCAATTTCAGAAGGAAAAAGCCAAACGTACAGGGCTACGTGGCCCCCCTGTAATTGAACTCGATATTAGTGAAATCAAATCATTCAACTTTAATTGGATTTTTTTTTTTTTAAATGTAGATTTGGCTGAAAAGATTTTTTTTTTTTTTAAAATGAATTTACGAAGTTGCACTCCGCTACGTGTCGAGCAACTAATGTGGATATTGAAATATACACGTGGCTACTTAAATCTCTCCAAATCAGAAATTAAATATCAGCTCATTAATCCCAAACACGCCTCGATAAATTAGAGTTAGTTCTCAAAGGATGTCACCAGATAATAATACAAT
Source organism: Fraxinus xanthoxyloides (assembly GCA_903798325.1). Lineage (NCBI taxonomy): Eukaryota > Viridiplantae > Streptophyta > Magnoliopsida > Lamiales > Oleaceae > Fraxinus > Fraxinus xanthoxyloides. The sequence goes on along the minus strand of CAIGRL010160946.1, from coordinate 24,950 downwards.
GAAAGCAGTGGATTGACAGGCCTAAAAACCACCGCAGCAGAGCCCAAGAACCGACTCTAAAGTGCCCAAATTTAATTCACCAAACACCAAGTTCGAGCATTACTTCAACAATTATAGTATCAAATCTATGTTGCAATCTGAACGCTTGTTCCAACCCCATGAGCCTCTGTCTTATCTGATTCCTCAGCGGTAGAATCATACCGAAGCAATAATGGTAAATGATTTTGCTACTTGTACATCAAAATTGTACATAAAGGGTTACATAATATGATGTGCGGAAAATTGATTGGATGAAAAAGCTGACCGTATTTTAAATTGACAAATGATAAAGTGATATGTGACATTATGTAACCCATTATGTAATTATTGATGTACATGTAGCAAGATCCAATGTTAAAAAGTACCTAAACAAAATAAGATTAACTCTGTAAACCTACAAGTTCCAGATACGGGACTAAGGAATCATACTGAAGCAATAATTGTTAAAAAAAAAAAAGATTAAGCCTCCGTTTGAACCACATTATTTTTTCATTCACGTTCTTCTATTCATTCTTAACTATACATTTTTCAACAAAATAATATTTTTCATCACGTCAATAACTTTTTTTATTTTTTCAACAACATATTACCCATCACATCAAACAAAAAATGCATTCTTCAACTCAAAATGTACACCAAATAGGGGCTAATTCAGTAAAGTCACGAGTTCCAGATATGGGACTAAATTTTCAAAACCTTTATTGCAGAAAATACAATCAGAACATAACAGTTTTTTCCAAAGAAGACAAAAATATAATATCAAATCTTCTACCTACAATTGTTCCTTTATTGGTTTTCGTACTCTTAATATTTCATTTAGTACATTTTTTCAATATACATAACGAGACTGTCATTTCCATGCCACTTGATTTCTTTACTATTCTTATGTTTATTGAATTACATAAATGTATTTATCCAGGTTTCAAACTCTATAGTCGAACTTAATACGAGTTATAACAAGTCAAGTAATGACAAAAAATGAATTATATTGATCAAAACCATGTACAAGTTCTCTGGGCATTCCCGGGCAAATTACAAATGACGTACGTTATACAAGTACTCCGGGCATTCCTGGACAAAATCACAAATGAATAACACATACAAGTGCTCCGGGCATTCTCCGGCAAACGAAACGAAAAGATGTACAAACGATAAGATCTAGCTACCAATTGCCATAGACTCATATTGAATCAAAATATTCGGATACAAAGAAAACATAACTTTGTATACGTGTGTTTTGATTCATCTAACTATGGAATCAACTTGAATTCTAAGATCTTCAAAAAAAATCCGGTTTCGTGCCATCCATAAATGGTAAATGGTACTATAGCAAGTGCAATTAGCTTCACCTTATTTTGCCAAATTGTGCCTCAAGCCTCCTTCTTGATCCATTTCAATGCATTTGGTAATGTAGACATAAACTCCTAATTCCAAGCCAAACTCTAACCTATTGCCAAAGGGAAGCGCTAAAATGAGGGGCGAAAAAAGAGATGTCGTATTGTCTCATTATTCATGCACAAACAGCAAAATTGGTCAATCTCCATATGTATAAGCTTGTCCTATGTAAGCAATTTGGATTTAGTTCCAAGCCATAAGATGAAGGCATGCTTCGAGGTAATGGAAACATTCCATATGGTTGTTGCCCAAACTACATTAGGCCCGTGTCACTGCAATGCTAAATCGCCCATTAATGACCCAACCTTCCAACTTTCGTGTAGCTGTCTGTGCCTAATCAGTTAGGCTGATCGTAACCAGTTTGGTGCATGTGTCCAAATTCCCCTCTACCTGATGCTGCACATTCTGTCCAGTAGCTTTCTCTATTCCTGTATCCGAGTTCCCACCTATCGTTGAACCTGAGGCTGTGAAATCTGCCCAGCAATTTCCAGCTGCTTTTTAGTTAGAGGGGAGTCATCTTTCTTTGCCAAATACTCCCAGATTTTAGCCTCACGCAGGAAAAATTGATTGACCCACCTAACCCAAACATTGTCATTCTTGCTATGGATGTTCCAAAGGATTTTAGCAAGTAGTGCCATATTCCAATATTTCATGTCTCTAAATCCAAGCCCCCTCATCTTTCGGCAAGCAAATATTATTCCAAGCAACTAATGGCTTCTTGGGTCCCCAAAGAAAATTATGACAAAAGCTAACAATTTTTTATGCAATCGCGACTCGAATATGTAGAATGGAAAGCCAAAAACATTCAACACCTTGAAGAATGACTCTCACTAGTTCCGTTCTCCCCGCACAGGATAAAGATATCTTATATCATGCTCCAATATAGGCCAAAATTTTGTTGATAAAGGAGTTGTAGGAGCTAACTTTCAACTTCACCGCCGCAAGTGGAATTCCCAAATACCGAAATGGCATAGTATCCCTTGTTAAATTGGTTACGTGGTAAATATACACTTCGTATAGGTGTTGGACTTGTTCACATTCATCTTAAGTCCCGACATGTCCCCTAAATTAGACAAGCACACCATTAAGATACCAACCAGAGTGGTATCCCCTCTAACAAATAACATCAAGTCATCCGTAAAAGCTAAGTGAGTTATTTTCAGTTGACCGTAGGATGATAATTAAATTTGCTATCATCGGTTGCTTCCTTAAGCATCCTTGAGAAATATTCGAGGCAAATAACAAACAAGAAGGGTGATAAAGGGTCGCCTTGGTGAAGCCCCCTTCTTCCCTTATTGAATCCATAAAGGTCTCCATTTAGGACAATGGAATAAGTAGGCTAGGCAATGCACTCCATCACCCATCCAATGAACCTCGTAAGAAATCCAAGACCTTCAAGCACACTACGAAGAAAATCCCAATTAACCGTGTCATATGCCTTCCTAAGATCAATTTTTAGGAGACATTTAGGAGCAACTCTTTTGCGATTGTCTGCCTTAGAAGTTCTTGTGCAAGATGTACATTTTCGTCATGCTTCTTCCTTCCACAAGGATAGGATCCAAACGAGATGCAAGGATTTTTGTGATGACCTTGTAAAACACATAGCTTATAATCCCCCACGGTGTTTGAGTGATTTGCCGTAGGCACGAGAGCAATAATCGTGTGATTTGTTTGCTTTAGAAGTAATGAAGAATTGAAGAATTCCTTTACCGCACCAATAAAATTGCTACCAATAATCCTCCATGCCTTCTCAAAGAAACAAGATAAGAATCCATCCGAACCCGATGACTTATCATCGCCGATAGAAAAAAGTGCATCCTTGATCTTTTGCTCCAAAAAATCCCTAATTAACCCCACATCATGCTTTTTCGATAGCACAAGACCCTTGTCAAGATATCAACATTTATAGGCTACACCATGATGTTTTTCCCCAATAAACTGCTGAAAAATTACACAAATTCATCAGGCACTTCTTCTGATGAGGTAGTAAAAGAACCATCCTCTTTGCATACTGTTGCAATGAAATTCCTTTTGGCATTCCTCTTCACCATTGAATGGAAAAATTTAGTGCATTTATCACTATTTTTAGGTACTTACATTTGGCTTTTTGGAAGTAGAAGCTCATATCCGCTTCACAAATCCATAGCTTTCTTCCTCATACTTGTCACCCTACTTTGAAGTTCAACATTTGGTGGATCATCATGCAATCTCAATTGCGCCTCTTTCAAAGACCATGTAGCCATCTCGGTTCTAACATAAATGTGAGCAAAATGTTTGTCATTAAGCTTCTTAAATTCCCCCTTTAAGCCATACAACTTCTTACAAAGAATGAATTGCTTCGTTCCCCAGATTTCGAATTCCCAACTACTTTGAACAATCTCATGAAAACTTTCATGATTGATCCACAAATTGAAGAATCTAAAGGGCTTCCTCTTACTCCTCCCAAGCCCAACAAGTGATACAACACATGGTGAGTAGTCTGAAAGGCACCCCGAAGGGAGATAGTTAGCAACACTATTAAACCTCGATTGTACACAAGCATCATTCACCATAACCCTATCAAGTTTACTCAATATCGAATTATTAGTTCAAGTATAGAAACACCCAATAGATCTTACATTCGTATGTCCCAATTTAATGCACAAGTTGGATAAATCCCTCACTTCATATGGCGTAACATTCACCCCATTACTTTTCTCGTTAAAGTTGAGCACGCTATTAAAGTCACCAAAAATCAACCACGGTGAAGAGTATCTAGTTCCAAACTCCAAGATGTTGTTCCACAAGGGCCTATGGTTAACAATAGTATGAAAACCATAAACAAAGCTAACAAATGTTGTAAGCGAGCTAACCATGCAATTGACGGAGCAATGTATAATTTGAGAAGTAATCTCCATCGCTTCTACTTGGAATTTCCCAGGATTCCATAAAATCAAGATTCGACCGACTTGATGAGTATGAAGTTGTTGATCTCTAGGAAACTCCCAAATTTAGTCATCATCACACGATGAAGCTTATGTTGGTCAAGCATAGTCTCCAAAATTCCCAAATGAAGCTTCGAACCCCATTTCACTTAAGGGGTGGGTTCAATCCCCTAATGTTCTATGATGCTATCTTCATGATAAGATAGCAAGAGAGTTCCCTCTCTTGACCTCCTTTTTTGAAGTTTTCACACCATGCTCTCCAAGCTTCACTTTTGATTTCCCATTGTATGAAGTGGTAGGTTGAGATTGGACATAATCCGACCCTCCTTTTTTGGTTGACTGCCCCCACATCCATTGTTCCACCGCATTCTGTTCTTTTGTAGTTGTCTAGCTACTGGATGCCTCCATCATAATCTGTATAGACCGTGTAGTGGGCAGTTGTTGTGTGCCAGTGGTCTGTTTCTATGTGCACACAGGTAGTTTCTGCGTGCATGTTTGCTGGAGCTATGTGCACACGGCATGTTTTGTGCATATAGATTGTAGTCCGTGTGCACTAGAAAAATCATTACCCTCAATACCCACCAGTGCTATTCTTCTTTTTCGAGGCTTTTTTCTTATTTACCACTTCAATGGAATTCTTGTCCCCTCCATCGTTTTGTACACCATGTTCGTTCTCCTCAATCTGGGTTGGCCATAAGGCAGGGGCATATTCACTTCATTCATCTGTGTAATCTTTATTTCCATCACAAACATCTTGGCTATGGCAAGAACCATCTGCCTTGCTTTTGGCTGCCCTCCCGTAAACTGCTTTAGTAGTGGCTGGCTAACTGGGATCATAAGTCACATTAGTCACTTTCTCCACAATAATCTGCCCATGCTTCACCTCCTTACCTGTTTCTCCCACTTGCAAATTCTTATGATTACATCCAAGGTTTGTATGTCCAAAAACTTTACAGTTACTACAAAATTTGGGCTCATGTTCGAAAATAATTTCTTGCTCCCTAGTTTTTCCATTTGGGAACTTCAGCTTGACTGCTTTTACCAGCTCCTTCGACACATCAATTTCCACTAGAGCTCTAGCAAAAGATAATCTACCTCTAGATGAGGTGACTTTGTCGATGGAAAGAGGTTTGCCTACTTTGGAAACAATTTTTCCCATCACATTGACATTCCATAGCTCCAAAGGCAGCCTCGGAAGATTAATCCCTACAGGCAGCATACTCACTTCCTTGTCATCAAATTCAAAAAAAATTGGCATGACTTTGAGTGTCAATGGTCTCCCATAAACCAAATACGATCCTCCATGTAACACACTTAGCCTTTCTGCACTCGTTTCAAACTTAAACACCAACCATCTACTAGAGTGGACACAATATTGGTACTTGACTTTCTAATAATCACATAAATTAAGTAGTGCTACTTTGCCAAGGAATCTCCCAACAAAGTATTCAACAAGGTCATAACCTCGAGCTTCATCAGTATTATCCAAATCTGAATCATTAATGATCACCTCCGACGACGACGAAACAAACGGTTCCAATTTGAGGTTGCCATCACATACACGATTATTTTTGAAAAGATTGACCCAAGGGGCCTTAACACAATGACATCACTGTTGTAGTCACATTTAGCATCTTTGTTTCCAGCTTGAGGTTTCTTTACTGAATCATCCGAATCCGTATCATCCATACCAAGAGTGTGAGACACACTTGGAGATATGATAGAATCATCAGGCTCAATAACATTTTCCAATGGAGAAGTGTTATCTTCCAGAGTGCTGGCCTTAGTATTATCACAGGCAGCAGGGAGAGAAAGAATACCAGGAGAGCCAGGCCCAGCCTAGAGTCCAGAAGAAAACGTCACCTGGGCTGCCAGAATAGTAGACCCAATAGTGACATATTTGTTTTTACCAATGAGACAAAAGAAGACCAGAAGAAGAAGAGAGAAGAGAGCAGTCCACCAAGGAAGAGAAAGCCTACGTAAAAGGTCAAGAAAAGCCCAAAACACTAGAGAGAAGAGGCCCAATTCGTAGCAAAATAGATGAAGAGCCCAGTTCGAAAACAAGAGAAAAGAGAGAAAAAAAATGCATAGCCCAGTCTACTAAACAGAAGAGAGAGAATTCAGCAACCCAAATGAGGAGTAAAAAAGCCCAGTTCAAATAAAAGCCAATCCAACCAACCAAAAGGGAAGAGAGCAGCCCAGACAGTTTAAAGAAAAGCCCAACTCGAAGGCCCAACAAAAACCAAAATACTAGAGAATAAGAGGTTTGGTCCGCAAAGTAAAAGAAGGTAGATAGAAAAGGCATATAGAGAAGACAAACTAACAAACAAACAATGAAGAGAACGCCAAAATAAAGCTTGAAAAAAAAGGAACAAATGGGAAGAAAAAGCTGAAAAGGATAAGAAAAAAGGCTGCATTATAAAGTTGGTCTGCCTCCATTTTAATTGTTTGTTATAACAATATCAATTTCCGATGGTTGGTTAGTTATAATATAACAAGGAAAAGTGCAAACATAGAATTAAAAAATAAAAAATTTGGGGTCATATGACACCATGCAGGTCTGCCCATGCCCCTAACCTTTCATTTTCGGGACAATACCCCCAAATCAACCAAACTTTACATAACACCCGTGTCGTCCAACTTTGTTAAATTTTCTATTAAAATGTCATGTGAACTTCAAACCTAATAAAACAATAAATGTCTTTTTTGTATCGGTTATGATAGATGTGCATCACCACTTACATCTTGGTGGACATATACATGATATTGTGAGATATGATTCGATCAAAAAAATTCAACCAAATTAAAAAATAAAAATAAAAATAATAATAAATAATAAACTTCTTCATTCTCTTCTTAACACATCACCTATCTATAAAATTTTATGTAACTCGTTGTGTACAAATAGTATTATTCTTTTCGTATCATCAACCTTTTTCACTTAACCCTAACCTTTCTAATATTTGCACAATTCAACTCCATATTTCAAATATGGGTTGCGGGTTTTTTCGTCTCATCAATTCCATATTTCAAATGTTAGAAAGGTTAGGATTGAATTACAGAGACACAAGAATACTTCTAGATTTTGAAGTTGGGCTTTTTGTTTATTTTGTGGTTTTGTTGAATGTGGTAGTAAATGGTGTTTTGTTATAATGTATCAATTTTTTATGTAGTGTCGTATTATGAAGTGTTGTAATGGCATATAAGTTGAAGTTTCCTAGTTTTGCTGAGTTAGTTTGGAATTAGGATGTAGACATGTATTGAATAAGAAGAAGACTAGTAGAATGGTTCAAACTTTTGTGGGCTATAATTCGTGGAGTATCATTATTTATCAATTGATGAAAGATTTTCAAGGGAAGGTGCTAGTTTACATGTATTTGAATGTTACCAAAGTGCTTCAATTTTTGCTAGTTTTTGTGGTTCTAATTCTTTCTAGATTATATGTTGTATGCAAATGTGTCATATAACCGATGTGTTATGCAAACCCAATGAGGAGGCTTGTTATACTACACCGTGACTCCAAATATGGATTGGATCTGGCAATTGAGTATGGGATCACACCCTAACCACTATGGGTAGGCAATAGGTCGGGTCGGGTCAGATTTGGCCCAAAATCGACCCGACCTGAAATATCCGATTTTGGGCTCTTCTACAAACCGACCCGACCCAACCCGACTCCTATACTAAACCAGGCCAACCCAAATCGGGTTGAGTCAGATTGAACAAAACCTCTCTCTCCAATATTCCTGAAAAGCCAAATCTCAAGGTTTTCATTTCTCAGTGACAACAATGGAACAACGGGACAAGGTACACCCGGCGGTTTGAACCGATAGCTCCTCGAAAATCGGGAAAATGATGGGGACAAGAAGGAGAAGAAATAAATGTCAAAATGAAAGGTGTGAAACCCTAGTACCACCTACAACACCACGAGTCGGATCTTCTCCTTCGCAGTCGGATTCAAACCCTTAAAAAACCCTAAACCTACCACCATTACTATACAATCTTCTCTGCAACCACCTGTTATCACCACTAATAGCATCCATCTTCGATTACAAATTTTTTCGAATCAAAACTGAAACAGCCATCCTTCCAACTCGTCAGCTATAGTAAATTCTTAATCTATAATATTCTTCAGTAGTACTTGTGATTATTCAACATGTATGGCCAAGTGAATATAATAATGTTTTTTTCCAAATTAGTCACTAAACTTGCATTTTTGTTTCGCAGCTTGTGATGATGGGTTTTAGGGTTATTGGTTTTGTGGTGGGAATTGATTGGTTTTGTGGCTGTTAGTCATGGTGTTGCCAGTAGAGGCAGCGGCCACAGTGGGTCTCCCATGAGCATGGGGAACTTGAAGGAGTTGATAAGGATCAACTGGAGCTAGGGTTCGAGGAATTAGTGTGAGGATATTTAGGTTTCAGTAGGTTGTGTCGGTTTGTGAGGCAACAGATCCGACCCACAATTATTTTTAATTTATTTTGTCCGACCCGATTTGTCCATAAATCGATCCAGCCCGACCCGTTTCCAGGTCGGGTCGAGTTTCCGAGTTGTGGGTTTCAAGCCCAGCCCTACTAACCACTAGATATACAATCAAATATTAGAGCTAAGGATGCATATCACAGATGTATCAAATGATAAAGAGTTCTTTCCGAAAGATTTCGATTGATTTCTCATATAAGATAAAGAAACTTACTATGAATTTTTTTGTAATAGAAGAACTAGACGTTTGTTTATTTCTTTCTTTTGTCTTCAAAGTATAATTTTCGTAAAAGAAAAATACTTCATTATTTATCTAATCAATGTAACTTGTTTTTTTTTCTAACTTCAAGTCAAAAGAACTCTTTAAGTGTGGTTTTTGCTTATAGTGAACCATATGAATATTGCACTAACACGGAAGCAAAATTAAGGGCTATGTCGTGGGGATTAAAAATGTGTGCCTTCAAGAGTTTATATATATTTTGACTATACTATCAAATTATCGAAGGCTTCAATAATGGATAATGATCAATACAATATGAAATCGAGAAGATAAAACAATGTGTTATGAGAAATATGGGACATCTTGAAAGAGAGGCCACACAACTTTACAACTAGAGGATTTGTGCATGGCACTAGAGTGAATGGCATAGGCTTGACACGATGGAGTACCCTTACGTTCATGTTAAATGTTTGCCGCGTGTTTATATCATAAGGGTAGCAAACCTCTATGTTTCACTTTTTCAAAATTCTCTCTTGCTTGTTCGCAATTTTGACGACAAATTGATATGTTCTTATAAAACTAGGTAGGGAATAGTGTCAAACTCGTACGATAAAAGCCTACAATTTTTAGCTTTGTAGAATTTAACCAAGAGAAAAGATGACCAATCAAACTAAATACTACAAACCAAAAAGAGAAACACGTGGATACAAACAAAGGGTAAAAAACATTAGAGCTCGCCCAACTTTGAGGGAACTTTTATTTTAGTCACTTAACTTTTTTGTTTTAGTTCATTTTAATTTAATCGCCAATAACTATTCGTTCAAAAAGTTTAACCTATTTTACGTGGCAAAATGGACTTTCTTAAATGAACTTCTCTTGAAATTTGTTTGATGCACTGGACAACCATCAAACTCCCATTTTTAATACCATTGACATGCTATTGAATTGCGATTTTTAGCACAATCGCAAGATACTTTCAAATTTGTATAAGTTGATAAATGCAATGATGGCAGTTTGAACGACTTACGCGCTTCATCAATATCTGCACTATCACACATGAAAATCTACCATGTAAAAGAAAATATCAAATTTATTCACTAAAATTTTAAGTTACCAAAATAAAAGATAATTAAAACTTCAGCATTTTGGAACAAAAAATAAAAATTGTGGCTAAAATGAAACTTCTCTCAAATTTGAGTGACCTTACCCCTGAAGGAATATTGGATCTCCCCGAAAAACGCCATTGAACATACAGCCTGTGAACTTTCTAATTGTTCCCTTTCAACTGCAAAACCCTAGCACCACCGGAAATCTGGTAGAAAACGTTTTACTTTCATTCCCGGGATTGTATGCGATTTGACGTATTTTTATACAACAGTCCTACCAAAGGAACCACCACTGAATTTCTAGATCAAGTTTTAATGAGAAACTCTATTCCCCATTCATACAGCACCCACAACGAAATTGAATTTGACGACAATGCTTTTGATGAAGATGAAGAGAACCCATATCAAAATGATGCTGAAAATGGGCAATTGTATAATTATGAGGAATCCAAGAGGCACCCCAAGAAAAGAAAGTTGGAGTCTTTCGTCTCGAACTATGAGTTTGTTCCTCAAAGGGGAATGTGGAGCGAGGAGGAGAGCTTTGTGTTGTTGGAGGTTTGGGGGGAAAGATATATGGAGTTAGGGAGGGTAAGTTTGAGGACGGAGGATTGGGTTGAGGTTGCTGAGAAGGTGTTGGAGATGAGTGGAGTTGAGAGGACAGAGATGGAGTGTAGGAGCCAGTTGGATGTGCTGAAGAACAAGTACAAGAAAGAAAGGGTCAAAGTGGAAACTGGGCATGCGAGCAAGTGGGCGTTTTACAAGAAAATGGATGTTTTGTTGAATATGAGGACTAGAGGTCATTGTGGGTTGGGGTGTGGGATCGATTCAGGGGAGTATGTGTTTATGAATCCACGGGTGTACTTGGATAGGTCTAATTTGTTGGATGAAATGAGGGACAGTCCAGGGCAGTCGGACGAAGAGGATGGGGAGGAGGAGGAAGGGTTGGGAGACGAGGGGGGAGGTGCAGAGTCGGCGAAGTTGTTGGCCGAATCGATTCAGAGGTTTGGAGAGATATATGAAAAGATTGAGGACAGTAAGAGGAAGCAAATGATGGAGTTGGAGAATATGAGGCGAGATTTTCAGAGGGAGTTGGAGTTACAGAAGAAGCAGATTGTTGAGCATGCGCAGGCCGAAATTGCTAAAGTAAGAGATATGGATGACGACGATGATGAAGAAGATGATGAAGACGATGACAACCATAATACTAATATTTCTGCGGACAATCTAAGAAGTTGATGCAGGTAACTCCTAACTCTTTCATAGTACTCGAGTCCTTTTTATGTTACCTTTGGGTGCTTCTATTGGTTGCTTTTGTTTTATAATATCTCATCGTAGTAATATATTATGACCAATGACAATTTATCAACCATAATTCTTGCCTTTGTTGTTACTTGTGCTTTAAGAGGTATTATTGTCTTATATTGTTCTAATTGATTCGTGTGTTAATATACTATATTATATCTGTATGGCTCACAATGCTGATGTTGATTATTATTTTGTTCTGGCATCGTCCAATGCTAGAGAAACACACTACTTGAGTTATGACATAAATTTTAGCGAAGAACTACTTCAGTAGAATTATCTTTCGTCCTAGATAACCTAGTTCTAATAATGGTACATAAACAATATTGATATTGTAATTGTTTGAGTTGCCTAGCCCTGTAATACTTGGATAATAGCGTAGACCTTTTTCATGGAATGTAAATAAAGAAGTGAAAACTTGGTATGTATAGACGAGGGTCTGATACAGAGCACTAGATTTGGCATTCGAATCGTTTGATTCTAAATATTTCCTCTCTTTATCCCTCACGAGACAAACCATTACAAAACTACCCTCTTTGCATGAAGATTGGTAATATTTCATTTTATTAGTAATTGAAAAATCTAGTAATCTGGAAATGCAGTCTGTCTAATTCTTGAAAATGGCCTAATCATAAGCAGCCTGCCAATAATGTCGAAGGCAAAAGAGAGAGTTCTAGACATAGTATAGACATTTCTATAATATTAGTCAGTAAAGTCAGTAAAGCTGTATACATTTCTTCTAGCAATATGAAAATAGGACATGTAGCAAGACATCATTGGGATAAAAAACACTTGGAAGAATTTTATGTAATCAGCAGAAGCCATGCAAAAGCTACCTAATTAAAAGCTTTATTTCATTTATGTAAGTCTTCCTTTTGCACGATGAGATTGCAAAAGCCATGCAGAACTAATGACATGTATTAAACTGACATAAATCTCTATTTATAGTTAGCTTACGCAACATGCTCCAGAACATATTTGGTATTTGCATAGATGCACAAGCTCGTCCATGAAATTCAGTCGCTGCCATACATGCACTTAGTATTGCATGGAAGCAGAAGCACATCCATGAAATTCTGTCACTGCCTTACATTGTGAGAATTTCAACATCTTTCTTTTGGCTACGCTTCAAAAATTTTCAACTGAGAATTGATTTGATAAATTTGTTTTACAGAAAATGCGCATCGTAAAGGATTGAAAACGTGAATCGAAAAACCATTTTTGTAATTAATAATAATTTGGAAGAAATGGACTTCTTAAAAGACCATAGGTCACCTGGTAAAACAATCAAATCAAAATAAATCAAAACAATCACTAAGGATAAATCAGATAACATTGCAAGAAAGTGGAAGGTATTAATGAGAGAACAATTTGGACTTGAAAAGTAGAGTTGAAGAAGAAGTAACTGAATGTGCATCTTGTTAAGTGCAGAGGTAAACGGGCTGCACCTACTGGGTTGGCTAAATACATTGGCAAATGGTGGGTTCACACAATTCATATGTGGCCTAAATTAGTAGAGAAGGTTGGCTGCTCATCGAAATTACAAGCAGAGATGCTCACAAGCTGTTATTAGTTTTATTTCTTGGCTTGCTGTTTTTGTAGTCATCAGGAAATTGCTGAGTTATTTTTATTACATAGAAAAAATAGTTCAAACAACAGCTAAATCAAGATTGGCTCCTACTTTTTCGTGTCTCACCTCATATCAGATTATTGCATTTTAGATGTAATTACATGTTAGTCTTTGTCATTTGGGTTTTCTATTAATCAAAAGTTAGAGTTGTAGTGTAAGTTGATGAATCAAAATGTTCATCTTTTGCAATTCGAGCTTTTAATTTTCTTGTATCGTTTACAAACTTAAGTGATTTTTTAATTTTTTTTAGAATGCGTGGCAATCGAACTTGATATATTCGTAGCTTATGCTGTAAGGTACATTTTTTTGTTATCTCAAGTGATTATCTTTTATAATATGACTTTTCATTTTTATTCAAATAGAACGAATTCAATATAAGAACCGCGATTTCTTGATACTAATGTAGTTGTGTATATAATTAGTATTTTTTTTATGTCAGCTCGTACTCTTCGTATTAAGAGTAGAAAAATTTAAGTATTCCCCATAATTAAGTTATAGGCCCAAACATGCCGTACTTAAGAATCAAATAGGATTTATTAAGAAAAAATCATTTGTCCTCAATTTGTAATTTACTTCTTGATGTTTTAATTTTTTCCTCTTATCTTGGCATTTAGTCTTCACCATCTTGTGTCATGTACATAGATTTATTAACTTCTTGAAGATTTTTTAGTTGAGTTTTCTCATTTTACAAATATTGTCGAGTATTAATGTATTAAGTATACGTATCGAAATGTTGTATATGAAAATATTTATTAAATATATATAAAAAAATATTATGGACAAAACCAAAACCAAACCCAAACAGAATGTTCGGGTTTGGGTTTGGGTCAAGTAATTACAAGGAACCAAATGGTTCCATTTATGAAATATCCAAAATACAAAGTGGTTCCGAGTATTAAAATACTTGGATCGATCCACCCGACGTCCACGCCTAATTGTTGAAGTAATAATTGGTGTATTTGGCTGCTAACATAAGACTGAAAGTGCATATTTTTGGTGACAAGTATGGGATATAACTGGATAATATAATAAATAAAAATTTAGTTTCTTATTCTTCTTAAATGCTGTCCGGTCTTGTCGAAATCACCTAATCAAACATGCCAAAAGAGTTCATTACAACTAGCTTTTATATGGTTGGTTTTATCTGATTGGACACTTTTTTCCTGTCATAGTTTCCGGGATATTGGGAAGATGACAATGGAATCCCTCTAATTGTCTGCTGCAATGCTGGAGCTAGACTACAACAGCACAGAGTGTAATTGAGAATAACTGATGTGCACTTTATTTCAAGCAATGTAGTTTTTTTCCCCTCCTTTATAAATTATTATCAGCTGCATTCCATTAATTTAGAATTTCGGTTGGTTTACGAATCAGCGTAACATGAAATTCCTTTGAATAATGTTATTTGGCAGTGTAGCTGCAATTACTGTTGGTTCTTTTTCATGACTGTAAAGGTTTAAACGTTTTTGGATATGTTACTTTTTTATGAAAAGAAATAGCTTATTTGAAAGCAACTTTTAGCTCATTGTCAAAATAAGTAACTTATAGCTCAAATTAACAAAAATGCATTTTGAACGGCCAATGTCATAAATAAGATTTACTTAAAAGTGACTTCCACTTTATTTAAGAATAGCCAAATATGTCCTCGAGAAAATAATTACTTGTATTTCATTCAAAAGAGTAAATCGAATATTATGGCTACCATTTTGATATAAAAAACTTGCATCTGCCATCAGATTACTTGTTTTCATTTATACAAGATAGAACCCACTGGTCATGGGCAAAACTGGGGTTTTCATTCATCATACGAAAGAGAACAAGACCCTTTTCAATTAAGTGACTTATAAGAGGTTTTCAGCTCATGCCACATGCAAAATAATGTATCAAAAGCATCATTATCAAGATTAGTCTCACCTGACTTTGCAGTTGTTAGAAGGGCCTTCAACCACTCTTCATGCAGTGTTGAGAACTTTACCCTTTGCTCACTTGACTTGAAACTTTCTCTTACCTTATTTTTCATAACATGACCAGCCTTTGAAGCTGCTTCGACTACCAGTCGAGGAATCCCGGCCATAAGAGCTACTTGCATCCCGTAGCTTTCTGAGCATGCTCCAGAGGCTAGTCGATATAGGAAAACTAGCTCCTGCTCGACTCCAGAAGACATTTCAGATTTTGGTATCAAAGAAGTTGCCATGTGTTGCATTGCAACCCGAGGATGAGTACCGAACTCCTTAGTGAGAAGGTGATAGTGTGTAGCAAACAGTAATCGGCAATTCACCTTCTCAATTAGATGCCGCAGTACCTGGCCAAAATGCACTAAGTTCAGTGTCTACAATAAATAGTCATTCAAATTGCCCCCACATGAACTGCCATCGCTTTTAAACTGATATACGTGAATATTTCCAATACTACTATTAGCAATTCATATCTTTCTAAGGGAAAAAAAATTTCTAGAAACCTAGCCTTAACCTGGAAAAAGACATATTCACCTTTGGAATTAAGAACGAAGAAAACAAAGTGTAAGCAAACAGATAAATCAAGAAACGAAATCTCACAGCATATGCAATAGCATATCCATCGAACGTGCTGGTTCCACGACCCAATTCATCGAGAAGAACTAGGGAATTTTGCGTAGCATTTTGCAAGACTGATGCTGTCTCTGTGCACTCAATCAGAAATGTACCTACAGAAAACAGATGTTTTAAACATACAAGTCGCAAAAGTGGGAAGCAAACGTCACTCTTTTTTATTGTGTCATTCTGGTGTACTAAAGTAGTGATGAAATTTAAGCCTATAGTGAAGACAATAATGATGAAGAAAACAATAGTGGTAAAAACATGCAGTAAGCTTATAGCCTATAGTGTGTTGTTAGACAGAAAGCTAAAGAATGAATCTGCACCTAACATATTATGAAAATCTAATATAACACAAACCAATTTTCAATAAAATGAAGGAATCTTGCTTTTCAAAATAAATAATAAATGTGAAGAAATCATCTTTTTATTCTTAAACAAAATCAGAGATGTATACTCATTGTGTCTCACTTTACCACAAATCTATCTTCACAATGTCATTTTAATTGAATAATACTACATGAGTAGACGGAAGCAAGGTGTCCACAATTTTCTGTCTGTCTAGGTGGCTAAAGGCCTATCCTTGCATGTAAAAATTGCATGTGAATAATTCTCAACGGTTCTTGATTCTAGCAGTGCTGAACATGGAAATAATCAATAAGAGCCACCAGGATTACAACAAGATGCACAAATCTGACATTTCTCAGCCATGATGATTTTACTCACTTTTATCCAGCTATATTCTTCTGAATATGATGTCACAAGAACAAAATGGGAATCATGCACTCCCTGTACGCCTTTTTCAAGTCTCTTAGGTTTACCTCATTTCTTTATTTCAAGGTTTAGACTTTGTTGTTAAGAAATATGTTGATGAAACTCAAATATATTTAGGATTTTTTGGAACTTTCCCATGATAAACTCACATAAATCTAATATGATGAAAAAACTTACTCTCGCCTGTCATGATTCGATCAGTGGCACCAAGCCGAGTAAATATGGTGTCTACGAGTGAAAGAACACAAATTTCACAAGGCACATAACATCCTAGCTGCAGCACATAAGGTCCATACAACCAGGACAAGTTAAATTCAGAACCCAGGGAAACAATAAAATGTGAGAACACAGCTAGAAAATATAATGAAGAGAACCTGAGCCATTATTACAGCAAGACAAGTGGCACGTAAAAGGGTCGACTTTCCACCCATATTTGGCCCAGTCAAAAGCAATGTGCAAGGAATGTAATCATTTCTGTAACCTCCAAGATGGATATCATTGGACACAGGTAATCCCCCATCCTGACCAAGGGTGTAAGGATGCCAAAGTCCTTTCATTTTAAGTATAGGGCCTGTGGTTTCTTCACACAAATTTGTGGAATTAGAATGAGGCAAAATCGTGGGTTTACACATAGCTCCACATGAAGAAATTGCGGTGACTGCAAAAGATCTTAGTACATCAATACAGTTCAGGGCATGTATGACTTGAGACCATTGGGTGGCCTTCTCCATAAATATATCCATCAGAATTACTAATGTTTCTGACTCTGAGTCTGTGACATCATGGTTCTGTCCACAACAAGAATAAGAAATCAATTACATTAATCCATATTATTCTGCAGCACTCGAGGGCTAAATATAAAGTAAACAAGATCTTCCTCATAGTTAATGTTAATTATCAAGAAAATTGAATTAATGGAATCAAAACTATTTTCCCTAAGATCTATTGGGATGATATAAAAATATTTATTTTCTAGGAGGGAAAACAAGAATGAACTCATATTGTTTTATGTAGAAGAATCACTTGAAACAGGATTTTTTGGACAGACCATACAACTATATGCTTCATTAAAGTTGGTTAGAAATACACTTTCCATGATGTGAGGCCATGATATGATAAGTGAATATGGTTATATTATAGAGTAATACACACTTTAACCAACCAAGAAAGATCTCTGCATTACATATTACTAAATACTTTCGGTCTTCAGTTATAAGCCATTAACCTCTGAAATTCTTGAACCAAACAATTTAAAATAAATCAAACCTGATAATTAGGGAAGTCACTATCTATAGCTGCCTCAAATTGGGTAAGGAATTTATCGAGCCCATCACTCCCACTTAGAATAGGAAGGCATACAACTTTTGACAATGAAGAGGCCATAATTCCTTCCTTTTGTAAAAGCATCAACAGTTCCATCCCAATTCGTAGGCCTTTAACTAGCAATCCAAACACTTTTACCTGTAGCCACAAAGAATAGATTCAATAATATTTCAAGCTGTGCAGCAGTTAAATAAATATCAGAAGAGGCTAATACTTTTTCAACCAACAGCAAAGAGAAAGCAGCTACTGATGATCAACAACAGTAAATACTATTGTTCATATATTATGAAATAAATTATAGAAGTACTCACTCTCTGTTTCAATACTTTGCTGCCTATCAAGGGCAACGATAGTAAAGCAGAAGACTGCATGCTGGACTTTGCACGCCCAAGTAACCTTTCCAAATCTGGAAGCTTGCGAAGAGATTGAGCAAGGAGTAACATAATTTCTGAATGTGACATCATCTCCTCAACTACCTTAAGTCTACTGTTTATTTTTTCAACATCATTGAGAGGATGACATATCCAGTTCCTTAAGAGCCGCTTTCCAGATGATGTCATGCAATTATCAAGATATTTGTACAAAGTGCCTACATCCGCACAAATTTCACTTTTATAATAGGAAAACATAAAGCATAACAGGAAACTCAGGAAAAAAGAAAAGATAAAAACTGACAAAAAGAGATATAGTTACATGCCTGATGGGCCGCCATCAGCATTATTATTGAAAATCTCAAGATTGACTAGCGTCTGGCCGTCCATTCTAAGGCAACCCCTGTAGACTTCATATGGCATAATATCACCATTATGGAGGGCATCATCTAACTGCTCGAGACCAAGGTATGTATAGTCATGAGGTATGAGCACGGTAGAGATTAATATTAGAAATCTTGATAAATGTTGCAAATAGAAATGTGTGGGTTTACCTTAAATCGGGATAAATGATTTACAAGTCCACCAAGAGCGCATAATACAAGATCGCCATGCATAACTCCATCAAGTACATGATCCCACCTAACGTAAGATCCTCTGAAGTATCCTTTTGACTGAACGAGATTTCTAACTTCCAAGGCCTCACCAAAATCGTGACCAGGCTGAGTGGGACTCAATTCTGACAGAGTTGATCCTACAAAAAAAAATTTGTTATCCTATGGTTAACAAGTTCTTATATCCTGATAATTCCTTGTCTTTTTCTTATAAATAAATAATTATGGTTCAACATCAAGACAGAGACCTGAATGATTGGATAGCAAAAGCATGACAGAAGTTAAACAAAATTTACCATCAAGAGACTAAATTCTGCTATGTTTACTCAAAAATATGACTTCCTTGCTCCAACAAGGAGATTGACTGAGTGAACGAACTTACAGCCTTTCTAAGAAAAGGATAGAAACAAGTTTCCCCACAAATATCTCCTTTTCACGGACTGTATTAGAAAGAAAAGCAAAGAGCAAAGGCTAATTATCTCACTCATAGAATGGCCAATCAGATTGAGTAGCTTGCTTGTGTGCATCTGATGTAACCAGTGACATGGAGACTTCTAAAGTGATAAACATATTAATTCAACATTCTTCATCTTTCAAGCTGAAATTTTTAAGCTTTATCATCTCAATGGTGAACATGAAATATCATCTAAAACATTTGCTTTCAATCAAACTAAGAATAATGTGGCTGTGAGAACACGCCAAACTCCTTTCCGTCATAAATCCAGTATATAGTAAAAAGAGAAATGGTAAACCCCATCTATAAGATTATATTGTCATTTATTCACTAAACTAGAGAAAAAAAAGGAATTCAAAACAAATGATGAAATAGATTTCAAGGAGACGAAAAAGAAAAGCAAAATAATCACTTCTTATTTTTGTTCTCTACCCCCTCAAAAAACCCTCTCTCTCCCCCTACTTATAACCCATGCCAGAGAGTGATGATGCCAGTTTTCATGCACTGCTTCCAATACCCGAGGATCCCCTGAGTTGCCAACAGCTAGAAAGCCTTTCGGATTTAGTACTCCGAACACAGAAAATAATATTCCACAGATCTGAAGTTTCATTAGTCCTTACAATGTAAAAGGAAGTGATTCACATCTTCGCCATGATTATTACACATAAAGCATCAGCTAATACAAATTATATTACAAGGATAACGTTTCAAGACAAGAAAAATGAGAGCAACCTAGAAATTTGATAAAACATAAAAACTTTATAAAACAATTAAGCAATAGAAAAATCTCATATTTTCAAAAATTAAATGGAATCCAATATCCTCACCGGCTACTGTGTACTTTTTAAGTGCTTTCTGACCTTCTTTGGACAGCCCTGTAGTAAGAATTAAGAAGGCTATGATAAGCAAAAACTTCAGATTGATTTTCTGACAACAATAAAAATATTTAACAAGCAAATCTATTACCTCTTGTTTCATATATAATTTCCCTTGGTGACACCTAATAACAGAACCCAAGAGAGTATAAGATGTACTATATAATAACAAACCCTATGTCAATGAGTAACTCGAACAAAAGTTTTAGAATTAAAAAGCATACTTGCATTAACAAAGCCCTCAAAGCTGAACAGGATGCATCATCGCTGATGGAACCAACGGAGAATTTTAAAGCAGCACAATCCACGAATGCAAAACCAAATACTGTCGATCCATTTTCCAGCAAATGGCCCTCCTATGTGCAGAAATAATAGAAACATAGCTCAATTAGTTCCCTGGTTATTCGAAGTAATGTGAATATAAATGTTTCTTGCATGCAGAAAAAATACAAGATTCAGTACTAATGAATTTCATAAAGAATTAGAAAATTGTAGAAAAGTCAATCAGCAAGAACATTATATTAACCTCCTTTATGGCTAGAAGATGAACTGCATCTGGCCCAATATTATTCTCAGTAGTTGATGGTGTTAGTACGTGAACCAACTTCCTTTGAATGACCTGAGAAAACCAATGGTGCTTATCATTTTATAGGATGGCTATTTCTCAGAGTGTTCTTAATGCATGGTACACCGAAATTAAGAGGAATTCAGAGGGGAAAGATCACATTGAATGTAGATAGCATAATGTGTACCCCACCCTCGCCCAACACTCTTTTTCTTTCTTATTGGCGTTCAAAGACTACTCAAAATGGAAAATGCACAACTTGTGGCTTTATCGGTTACTATGACTATGATTGCTCTTTTGTCGTATCCCGAGTAGCTGATAAGAACAGGTCCTAATGCAACATCTATCACTTAGTTTGTGGAACGTAAATATAAAAGGAGGGATCGCCCCTTAATGACACCACACCAGAAAATCGTGCAATGGTTGACAGAATAGGTACAATTCAGAAGTTCATCAAACTTACACCAGTAGCACCTCTGGATTTTGCCTGTTCAGATGTCTCTAGTTGTTCCATCCGCCCAACCTTGTACCTTACAGTAAAAATATGAAAAGGTACCAAAGCTACATCACACAAAATAGAAAATTAAACAGCTCCAGAAAATGTAATCAAAGAATTATTGTACAAATTAGCCTAAGAAAAGAATAATGATGATCAGATAAAAACTTATCTTGTTCATGAAAATAAATAAAGGAGAATTTTCTGACCAATAATGTTTTATGGCACAAAATGAAATTTGTCTCCCGCCAAATTTTATCTAATACATCCCTTTGATCATGCAAATTGACTGTAGTACCCTTTACTAAATTGTCCTCTAGTCATTCTAAGCAATATGACAAGGTAGACTAGAGCGTCTAGACATAGTAGAAACTCTAGTCAACTCTGCCTAGTTTGACGAAAATGCTAGATGGTTCAAGATTAGAGCAAAGAGGAAGAGAGAGTGTCCAAATGGACCCGCATTCTCGTCAAGTTTGCCTAGTTAGACAGAATGCCAAGTCCCTATATCGTTCCAAGTTCATGGAAAAAAGTGTGGGGAGAAGGTAACAATTTTAAGAGAGAAGAGAATATTTATAAAAAATTTCGAAAACATGGACATTACTTACTAACCAAAAAGTAATGAACATAATTATTTTCTCACTCTAATGATGTCCAGTGGAGGAAATTTCTTCATAAATCAGCAAGTGAATTATGTCTCTTTGATGAACCATGTAACCAAAAATAAACAAATGACGACCTTGCTTATCAAGAAAGAGGAATTGCAAGAATATTAGCAAGTAACATATTTCAAACCACATTCTCTTCATTAAGTGAGTTGATTGGGGGTTTCATTTTAAACAATTAAATTGGACTAAAAACAATTCTCATACCCACGAGCTATCAACTTCTGAACAGCTTCGTCAATCCCACTCTCAGATATGCCGACCTGGGCAGATATTAAAAAAGTATAAGAGATCACTTGCAGAAACAAGTGCAACTGTAACTGAATTTAAGGTTACCTGTCGACATTTTCCCACGCCACTTTGTGTCATTTTCCAATCAAGTTCCTTGTGACCAATTTCAGCATCTAATTCATAGAGCTCATAAAATTTTCCCTGCATGAAAGTGAAAATCATAATGTGAAGAAGTAATATAACATGTGGATAAACAGAGAAGAAAAAATATCTTCTTATTGATAGATAACTGAACATGCCATATAACATTGATAGATAACATCAAATCAACTACTTAAAACGAAGAAAGGCAGTCGTGACAAAACTGGGCTCCATGTCAGTTAATTTACTTTTGTATCTTTTCTTTATTCTAAAAAAATGATCTTCCCCACTACATCCAAATTTCAAGTACAAATTTTGTTATGAAAATATAATATGTCAACATAAGGCTAAAAAGAAATAAAATAGCATATGACCTCTAACAGATATCAATTCATAAATTTGTCATCAATGAACTTGAACCTTAACGTGTTGCCAATATAAAAAAAACTAGGGCTGACATGCTCCTTTTATTAGTCTCTACTTAACTATCCTAAATCATTGAAAGATCAAGCACAGAATTCAATTTATAATCTCCATCCTCACTATTATAGAATGTTAAACCAGAGGCCTCAATAAACTGACCACTTTAAAGAAGAGGATCACATCCATATACTGACGTTTGACATCCCAATACTGCTTCTGAGATGCTGACATCTTTTTCAAATCGTCGGGAGGAATGTAAAGCGTCTTCTTGTCATAAAGAGGATTGTCTGGCTTTCTTTTGTTGGCATCTCTGATTTGAGAAGGATGAAGCCATTCAAACTTGCTATTTATTTCAGAGACGTGTTCGTTAACTTTATTTGCCTTATTGGACAGCTGACTAAGTTTTGTTCTTTTCCTAGCATCCGGTAATAAACAGTCACTTCTGTCCTTGAAATTACAAGTGTCCTCCTGGACTCTCTTTAAACGAGGGACAAGAGGTGCCATGCCCGGTGTGACTGGCCTAGAAACATCATCAATATTTATTAGGAAGGGGCACTCTTTGTCCCCTTCATTATACATGGTTTCATTGGCATTGTGAACATTTTTCTGGCTGAGATGCTTAGGAAATAAACATTCATTGGCCAGTTCTTCAGGTACAGCATGTTTTATTGGAAGGGAGAAGGCGCCAGAAGAAGTATCATTCACATGGAACCTGCAAAGGGAAGTGGGAAATGAAAACACTTCATTACAAGCGTGTCCGTGCTGGAATTATATGCATTTTGTCTGGCTAGGAAATTACTATAAATTTAAAGCAAACAATGAATATTTGTTAGAAGGAATCTTCAACCAGAATTAGTCAAATATTTCCACTCATGGAAACTACTAGGAAAAATGCGGTTGTAGAAGTTAATCTTTGCTAAATGAATCCAATAAATTAACCATATAATATACATTTCACTTTACACAGAGGTAAACACTAGCATATTTATCTGAGCACTAAAAATGTTTAGCCCCTGTTTGATTCCCATTAAAAATCTCATTCGCATTCTTCTACTCATTTTCAACCACACATTCTTCAATAAAATAATATTTTACATCACATCAATAACTTTTCCTACTTTTTCAACCACACAGTCTCCATCAATCTACCATTCCAAAATTCATTCTTCCAAAATAATATCTATCAAACACACCCTTAATTTAATCAACTCATTCATTTTTTTTTTATTTTTTTTTTACGTATATTGCCATATGAAATGTCGTTAAGAATTAAGTACCCTACTACAAGTTTATATATAAAATAAAATTCAGAATTTTGAACCTATGAAGAAACANGTTTGATTCCCATTAAAAACTTCATTCTCATTCTTCTACTCATTTTCAACCACACATTCTTCAATAAAATAATATTTTACATCACATCAATAACTTTTCCTTCTTTTTCAACCACACATTCTCCGTCAATCTACTATTCCAAAATGCATTCTTCCAAAATAATATCTATCAAACACTCCCTTAATAAAACTATATTTTACCAATTGCCTGTAAAATGTAAATCATCACTAGCTAAGCAAATATGAAATCTCAAATGATTTGACGAAAATTACGCGATAAGGTTAGTACTTTTCCTCACATCGAATTAAGCCAAAATATTAGTAATTTTCCTCAGTCTGTAGTTTAATAGACAGTTTCACTGCTGTAATTCAATGTTGACCCATAGTTCGAAGTAAGACCACTAAAATTATCATATTAAAGTTACTAAAACCATGTTTTTAGCTCGTAGCTTGCACTTCTCTGGAAACATCAATTGTCATATAAAATCTACATTGCATAACTTCGGTTGATTGGTCCTATCAGTATATCATTCCAAAAAAATCAGCACAAGTTTTATTTCAAAATAAAAAAGGCTACTCATAATTCCAAATAATTAGCATAAGCAACTGTGCTTTTTTGTTCGTAGCTTGCACTGATCTAGAAACATCATTTGCCAAATCGACATAGTACTTTTGGGTTCTATTAAAGTATTCCATTCCTAAAACACCGGAATATTTTTTTTTTCTCAAAAAAGTGCCTATATTTTTCCATAATTTCTTCTCAAAAATCTTTAAAATAATAAAATAGAGACTACCTGTCAGCTGAAGGTTTTTCTTTGGTATCGGGTTTCGTGAACTTGTGCTTAATGCTTGAGAAGAGAGAAGACCTGGTGGGGGTGGTGCTTTCACCGTCATTAACGGCGAAGATCTGACGTGGCAACTTCTCCGGTGGAGTCTCTGTTCCTCTTATTTCTTCATCCGAGACATCTCTAGCTTTATTTAGTACGACGGCGTTTTGATTAGGCTTTTTTCCCTGAAAA
>CAIGRL010160938.1:0-12014 GCA_903798325.1 Fraxinus xanthoxyloides | reverse complement strand
AAGACCCTATTTATAGGGCTATAAATAACTCCAAAAACGAAAGATTGTATAATAATTTTTTTTTGATAAGTAAAAGATTGCATAATAATTATGCAATCAACTATTAAAGAAATAATCCTACACTATTGGAAAATATCGTAGAGATTATTCTTTCCATATCTTCAACAACATCATTTGACAATCATTGTATGAGAGACCCTCTAGAAAAAAAATAGTGCAGACCAAATCTTAAATAAAAGGATCAGGGAAGGATGATACCAAAATTATTTCAGGAATCAACACATCCACAGGATTGGAAGGCCTGTTGGTATCTTGAAAATCTTTTTTGCAGCCAAGATTCCTGGAGACTTTCCGAGTATTTTCTAGAGAAACCAAGAGAAGCATCTTAATTGTAAAAGGATGCTAAAGATGATGACAGAAATCAAACTCAATGGATTATCTGAAGCATACCAGCCTCGCGGTTAAAATCCAGCTCCTTTGGTGCTTCTTTGCACCATTCGTCCATGACAGGATTGAAGTCATACTGTGGTTCTGCCCAAGCAATCCAATCAACTATTGACTTGGCATTTTTCAGATCCTGCAAAAGAAGCAAAACTCACTACAATCATATAATTGCATATTTTACGGCTAAAAACCTATCCCAGCACCTCAAATACAAAGGCCCAAGCATAATCACCTCTAATATAACTTCCTTTATTCCATCATGTTGAACTTTGACAACAACCTCCTGCCCATCTCTCAGAGTTGCCCGATGAACTTGTGCTATCTGCATTAAGATATAACATATAAATATTAAGGCCATCCAAAATTACAATTGACAGTCATGGCAGGAAAGAAAGTACAACCAATTACAGTGCCTACGGTGTTACTTGTGTTCATTGAAGAATAATTGAAAAAACAATGTCAGAATAAGCAAAGGTCAACATCTAGCAAGAATGAGATTTCATTTTATCTTTTTAAATAATTTTATTAAAAATTACCACAGCAGATTGAATCGATCATCAGCTATTCTTTCTACTCAGTGTATTAAGTATAATTTTACTGAAGTGTATTACCTGCAACATTTGATGTCCAATCGTTTTAAGACAGAGACAGAAATATCCCCTATCACTTGTAAATAGACCTTTTGGTTAAAAGATCAATTTATGAAATGCAATCTAACATTCTACTGTAGCGTCACTCTTAACACTTCATAATAAAATTGTCTGCAATGCAAATCAGTGCTAATGCTTGTTCCCATAGTAATATCAACAAATAGCATTCCAGTCCCAGAGTTCCCCTGTATCTCTTCTGAATTAAGGTTTTCCTGAGGGCAAGGTCTTACCGATGCTGTTGCTAGAGCTATATCCTCAAAATTCAAGAAGAGATCGTGCATGGATTTCCCCAACTCCTCTTCGATAGTCCGACAAACCTGCGGAAATCAAACTTCTCATAGATTAATATTGCCCTTTCATATTAAATAATTATCCAGGAACACAAGTACAAAAACATGAAAACAGGTGCTGTACATCTATATGAACAAAATAATAAAATAATAGACATGGAAGAGTACAAAAATAGGTAAAACTGATTAATGCCTGTCAAACTCACAGGGGTTTCTCTCTCCCATCATTTTAAGTTAACATGGTATACCGGACACCAACCAAATAGTTTCTTTGCTTGGCATGTCACCTCGGTTCAGCCTATCCCCATTCTTTAAACAACACATCATAGTAGTAAATCTGATTATTAACTTGTCTAGCCTAATAGCGTCAAAATATTTCACATTTAGTAGAACCATGTCACTCTTCTATTTTCCACTTTCTTATAATCCTTACATTCTCGCGATGAAAGATATTACCTCTTCTAAAGGTCGAGGGGGAAGAGAGTCCTGTAGCTTCTTTAGAAGGTGTATATAAGCTGGGGGCAGCACATCAGCACGTGTAGAGAGGTACTGTCCTAGTTTTACCCACAAGCCTTCCAGTTCTACTATCAACCTAAGAACACGCTTGGCATTCCGTTCGTGAGCTTTCTCCCACAAACCAGCCTTCTTTGTCTTGCTTGTCCATTTCTCTCTTTGCTGTAGGGCCTACAGACATACAATAAAAAAAATATTAAAGGGAGAGAGAAGATGCTTTCAAAGTTATAAGGCATCGGAAAAGAAAAAAAAACACAGAATGGTGAAGTTGCCCAAATATAAGAGTCAATCATCACATAATATCAAATCCTGAGAAACATAATGCACCTTGTAGTCCAGGTAGATGACAACAGCTAATGTAAAAACTTTCATGCGCCTTTTGTAGATGTTTCCCCATCCCATTGAGTACAGCTTCTTTTTCAGTTGTACCTAAAAGATATTGGGGTTAGAGAAACACATAGATGCTATTAGAATAACAGATCATAAGCCAAGTAGAAGTAACTTCAGTGGGTGCAGTATAAGCCATCCTGATTCATTAGTATTACTATAGCAAAGCGTTTGATATCTTTCCACTCACTCAGTGCTAATACTTGTTCAACCTGCCACAGCAGCTTCTTCAAGGGAAAGGCATCAGCGACATATTACTCTCACCTAAGTACTAATGTCTAGAGATGGCTATAGTCAAGTCATAACCCAATCTTTGGCTACAAAAGCTATGTAGCCTTCATCACTTTGACTTGATGCCCCACGCTTTAGTGCCTGCGACAAGTTTTTTTTTCGAGCTCGCATAGTTCTTTATTGGGAACTAAGATTCTGTTGATGTGTTTGGTTACTGTTCCTCAATGAACCCAGGCCAATCTCTCTCTGAAGTTAAATTACGTGATGGAGGAGACATGTAGCTTTATCTCCCTTGGCAACAAAGAACATAAGACACTTACAAGAGAGGGAGAGAGAGAGAGAGTATATTGTATAATGCGAAAACAAAGACTTGATAACCCCTTCAGATAAAGTAACTTCTAGTACCAGGCTTGATGAAAACCCTTTACCTGAGTTCAAGTGATCTCTCTTTGTTTTCTTCATGATACTCCCACCCATGTACTACTTCCTCTTATAAAACCAAACATTTCTGAAAATCACAATTGCCCAAGAAATAACTACCATCAACAAAAAGGCCAAAGGGCTCCCATTTCGGCTCAGTTTCTCCCGTTCTCATCATTATTTTCCTGCTTTATCAGAGATCTTCACTAGATTTATTTCACGTTATAAAAGTAGATTCTCACTTTTTACTGATAAATAGTCATCAGGAGTTCTAAATTCTCATCTTCACCTCCTTGTGAATGTGTTTACAAAGTCTATTTTCATCTCATGTTTATAATATGTTTATAAAAACTCGAGCCATCTCCCATCCACACATTTCAAGGACTCACAAGTACTATCTACTTATCAACCACTCATTTCTATTTATTTATAAAACAAACCGCTTAATAAGTTCTTCCCAACTGAGGCCAGTATAATAGATACACGATTCTTCTAAAATCAATGCTAGATAATTATTAAGGATACTAATGTTCAACTTATCATCTTCAACCTTGTCAAAAGTAGCAAACTATAACCACTAAGGAGGTACAACCACGAAGGAGATTCACACACTGATATTACTGAGAGAAATACATTAAAAAGGTAGATAGCTTTACTAAGAGAGTAAGAAGCAAGTAAAGCATGTGATCAAAACTATAGATCTTACCCACTTGCCAAGATACCTTTACTTTATGCAAAATAAAGCAAAGTACATATACTTTGCCTATGTGATATGTTTGTACTATTATTCACTTTACGTTTTGGTATGTAAAATATATTTTGTGTGTTTGGAGTCCAAATTCTTCAAGTAGAGTCCTTTGACAAGAGGATTGACACTTCTCTCAATTATCTATCCTTTTTTATATTTCTCTTAGTGTTTGAGTTTGTGATCATATATAACCTCCTTAGTAATTGTAATCCAAGCATAAAAAATAATACAAACACATCTCGTATGGGCAAAGTATAAGTGGCATCACACGAGGGACAAAGTATACTTACCATCATGTGTGGCATAATATAAATACTTTGCTTCATTCTACTTAAAGTAAAGGTCAATTAGCAGTGAGAAACGAATCAATAGTTCTGATCGCATGCCTTGCTTGTCTTATTCTTACTCCAAACAGTCTCAAACTTCCCTGTGAGAATTGAGCCTGGCAAAACACTCATTTTTAGGTATTTCTAAACCTTAGACTTGCCTATTTTTCTACTGATACTTTTACTTGAAACCACAGCCATTCAAGGTGTTCTGTTTAACTCTTGAACATCTTAATCCCTCTCTCTCAAATGCATTGCTTCACAACTAACTCGAACTAATCTTGACCCAAGGTATTTTATGTTGTTTGTCCAAAAATTGAGACAAAAAGATGAAGTCTTAAAGGTTATGCATAGGCAGACCAAAAGTAACTAGGCCGACTAAGGTTCTTAAAGTTTGTTTGGCACAGGTATTTTCAAGTGAAAAATGATTTTGAAAAAACTGTACCAAACAAGCCATTAGTAGATTCACCATTGCATTTTTTTCTGTCTTTCTCCTGGCTATGCTAGACTGCTACACTCATCCTATATATCCTTTTACCCATTCGACAATCCTTTCTTTTCTCTCTCGCATACGTTAGTCTCCAAAAAATATATAGCTACTCTAGTCTCCAAGGTTAAGCTAGACTGATTCTCTATGCATCCTCTCAAAAACAATGTGCAATCATTCTGTTCCAGTTGCATAGCAAATTATCATTCTTGAAAAAATAAATGAGTAGAGCAAAAAATTTCTTCTCAACTAATATGCCATCTGCTTATTGACACAGAGCTCTAGAAGTTCTTAGTAAAGTCAGGTGGTTCTCTTGTTCATTTGCAGAAGTAGAGATATACCCCAGCAATTTGACTTTCTTACGTAAGAACATAGAAAAATATATCCGTGACAACATGATGAAACGCACATAATGTTCACAGATAAACCCTAGCTAAGGTAGCTATTATTGCAATTATGATGGTCAATAAAAGAGAAGCATACTCCTATCAAAATCAAAGAAGGGGAGCCTACCATCTCTTATGGTGGTGGGTCCATCAGCAAAAAGTGCAACTACAGCAAGAGTCATGGCAACGTCTGGCATTTTGTTCATGTTGACATCAATGGCACGCAAGTGTTTCCTCCCAGACAAATCACGAGGTGGCCCTTTGAGAGTGACGCTGTTCTCTGTCCAGGTAACCTTGGCACCCATCTTTTCAAGCACTTCAGCAAATTTAACATCACCCTTCACACGAGAGTGCAACGAAAATAAGGTAAGACTATCAGTTTTGCAATGACATATGAAAAACAGCAACACCCCCTCCGTATTGCAACGAACATGGTCATTTTCATCAGGCAGTAATGCTTCCAGAAAATCGAATATTTGGATCACATAATAAGAGCAGACGGCATAAGATTAAGTAAAATGGTGTAGTTAATACCTGTAAGCTGCTTGTCCCGCAACCTTCAACACTAATGGTTCCACCAGTAACAGCTGCACCAGCCAAGAAGTAACTAGCACTTGAGGCATCACCCTCAACATAAGCATTTCCAGGAGACCTAATGAAAAATTTTATTCTTAAAACTTCCCATTTGAATTAAGTTATACAATCTGTTCAAACCTAGGGTAGTGGGACTTACTTGTACTTTTGACCTCCTCTTACCAAGAATCTGTCCCAGCTGTCGCTATGTTCTACACTGACGCCAAATCTTTCCATCAACTTAAGAGTCATCTCTACGTATGGAACAGAAATTAGCTTGTCAATGATTTCAATCTCCACGTCTCCTAGAGCAAGGGGAGCTGCTATCAGCAAAGCAGTCAGGTATTGGCTGCTAATGGATCCAGAGAGCTTCACCTGTCAGAAGAAAGACATAAAAAGTGATCATAAAGGTATATTCTAGTCAAATAGAATAAAGAGCGTTTATGTAGAAGACAATTCTCCCTCACATATGCAATAGAAGCTCAATACAGAGCCAGGGTCACACTAAAATGAATAGGATAACACACAGATTAAAAACCTGTATAGGTACTTATCCATGTGCATTAATTTAAAAACTAAAACAAAAAGAGTGGAAAAGGATACTTATTGTAGACAACAAAGATATAGTGGACAACACACATGCTACAATGGCCAGACACAAGTCTAACAACAAACTAAACTGAATTCTTAATTAAATTTGAAGTCAACTACATGAATCTTTTTCACCCACTTCATTCTATTCATTGCTACACCAACAGGAAGTACAAGTGCAACTAATCTTTGGCAACTATTACACATCATGCAAGCCTTGGCTACTCTCCATTTTGTAACATATTCTCCTAAGATTGCATCACTTTTATGAATAGAAGCCTTTTTAGGTCTATACAAGATATATCACAACCCCCGAAGTTATCCTCATTCAACTTGAACACAAAAACAATAATTTTAGGCGAAGAAAAGCCTTGAACTCCTAGTACTAGTAGTAAGGTAGTAGTAAGGTCTTGATCTCGGATCTATTTTGTGAATATGATAGTGTTATGGCCCACACCTCTCACAAGTTTAAACCATCATCGCTTTGCCTTTTGCACGTTGTAAATAAATACATAGATCACACCCCCTGGTTATGTGAAAAAGTTATCTTAAATGAATGGAAGACACACCTTTCCTCCTGGAAGGCCACCCTTTCCAACTACACGAACAGGGGGGCAATTTGTTCCCAGAAAACAATCAACCTCTGCGCCAAGCTGCTTAAGACCGGTGACCAAATCACCAATTGGTCGCTCTCTCATGCGTGGAACCCCATCAAGTACATAGCTGAAAGTAAGATGTTTATCAAAAGGTGACAGGTAAAAGAAAAAAAAAAAAAAAAACTAGTATCCAATTAAGAAGCATCAAAAGTTAATAAGAGAAATTATATAATTGACTCCTAGATTATTTTTGCAGAATGTACTCCAAGATAATGGTTAATTAGATGGCCACATGCTTACATTACGTGGGATGCTAATGACAATCCAAATTTGGAATCAGTTTTGTCGGTTGAACCGAACCTCGTTTAACCACTTCATCCAAAAGCTTAAACCATTAGATAGTTGACATAATTTTATTTAAATTTTATCTTCAGAGGGCGTGCAGAAGGGATTTATTTTTTGTTTTATCATGGGTGACAAATGGACTTTTTCATAATTGGGAGAAAATGACACTTGAACTCAAGATTTTGACCGGTCTAATATAATGTTGAACCACCTTGTCTAGAAACTTAAGTTGTTAGAGAGGAGGCACATTTATTTACTAACATTTTGGCTTCACCATGTCCGAATTGGCAAATATTTAACATGCCAATGTTAATCAGTGGATATAATCATATGAACGTCATTGAATTGCAGTAAATTTCACATCACAAGGATCGAGAAATGAGTTGAAGATAACACTACTTATCAAAAGGTGCAAGTGCTATACATGAAAGAGAAAGAAAGACACGCTTAGACAAACCTCGTATTTCCACCAGCAGCAGTAACTGCAGCAGTCAATGGGCGCATTGCTGTTCCTGCATTTCCCAGGAAAAGTTGAACTTCATCACTAGGTACTTTACCAACTGGAAATATACCACCACAACCTTCCACAATTGCTCGTTGGATTGTTTTGTCTACTTCCACATTTAGCCCAAGTGTTTTCAAGGCTTCGAGCATGTAATGAATATCATCACTGTTCAACAAGTTGTCGACAACAGTTGTTCCCTTAAAAACAAGTGGTTGACATGTGATAAGAAGTCAAGAAACTTTCTCAACAGAAGTGTAAAGATTCAAACCTCCCCAATACATTCATAATATCCAATCATGAAGATATATTCAAATTACAACATGCAAATAGTACACACAAAGGAGAAGCAGCTAAAAAAGAGCGCATTGGAAAAGCCTAAAATCTTTTCAAAAGACAAGCGAGAAGAAGATGATGACAATGACATAAGAACATACAAACTTATATCCAATTTCCAAACTTTTGATATTTTATCCTTCTAGCACACAATAGAAATTGTTTTTTAGTGGTAGTCCTGAACGACAAAGGGAATGAAGGAAGATGACAACCTTTGAGCATAAACATAACTTCGACAAATTTATATGAACTCGAAAGAAAAATTTTAGGTTATAACTGCTAGGCACTCCCACCGTTATTCCTCAAACCATGAATTACTTCTGTAAGGGATCTAGTGCATCATTCCTACAAAATTACAAAATTTCTTACAGGACATTGAGGAATATAATTTCATTAACTATTCTAACCTGTCAATCTAATTATGTTAATAACCAAAAATCCAATAGTTTCCTAGTAGTGTCGAGTAAATGACAAAGATTACGTGAATTCTAACTTTTCACACATTCACTTGACATTACAAAAGATCCTGCTTTGATTATCCAACAATTTATTATTTATCATCTTTTTCCTACACTAATTGCAGTCTTAGACTACAAATTCACAAGCTACCATATTTGAGCACGTAATGCTCAATCACATCTCCCACTAATGTGAAATAAAGTTACAGGCAAAACCAGCTTTAACAATCACCATATAGCCTCATATTTAACACTCAAATTAAAAGATCATATCTTCACATATATATATAATACCTCAGAGAGGGCAGCGAGAAGGAGAATGCGGTTAGAGAGAGATTTTGATCCCGGCAACTTGACGGTACCGGAAATGTCTTTGATGGGCTGCAGCACTATCTCCGGCGCCGTAGACGGCTTCTCGGCGGTGGCCACTGAAGCCATGACCTTTACTGACCTATTTTTTTTTACTGCAAAACTTGAATGTTTACTCGAAACCCTCAAACAATTTGATGAACTTTTAACATTTTTTGAGCCAAAAAACACAGAATATGCCGGGAAGCAAGAAGATTTAGGATTTAGATCAATAGGGCTGAGGAATTTCGGTGTTGGGAGTTTGTGCGCCAAGTTGCTAGCTTGCGCCATTTCTCGAGGAAATTAAGAATTTTTGAGCGGTTTTGTGCAGGAAAAAATGGTGGCTTCTGGGATTGGGATTTCAGGTTTTCAAATTGCAAATTTTCTTGGTGTGTTAGGTGAGAGGGTGTTGGGGTTGGCAGGAGAGTACGCACGTTTAGTAAATTGTTGGCTAGGAGTATAGTCCAAGTGAGTGTGACTGGGCTTACCCTCACCAACCGCTTTTTGTCTGTTCCCTTTTGACAATCATAAACTTATTTATCGAATTGCTTCATTTTTATAGGATATTTGATAGAAGTTAAAATCGATTTAAAATTAAAAAATTAATTGTTATTATTGATTTTTATTAGACGCGTAGAACCCAATAACGATTATATTTTCAATTTTAATTGAATTTTAAGTCGTACCAAACAAGCTTTTAATCAAATACTCAGATAATAAAATATTTTATACGTATATAAAAAAAATTCATATTTTTTAACTACATATTGTCTTAAAAATTACCGTTCAAAACTCTTTTTCTACAATAATGATTGCCAAATAATTTCTTAAAATAATGCTACTTGTACATACCAATGAGGTGTAAGGTAGTGAATTTTTTATTTTATTTTTTGTTAAAAAAATTATGATCCAATCATATTTTACCACATCGTGTGAGTAAATTATTATGTAAAAATTTATTTACATATAGGATAAAGTGAAAAAATTATTGGTTTGTTTTCTCTCTTACCTTAATTTAAGGATATTGGTTCATAATAAAGCTCAAACTCAGGGTATTTGCTAATAAAAATTCAAACTTATCACTTGAACTGGCCTTGACTTTCTTAATTCGCAATAGTTAAATTGGCGTAATCTTGGAAAAATCATCGTGTTTGTATTAATTTTATGAGCTATTCAATATTTTGCGATATTTAATTCTACCCAAAAATCTACATTTATAACTTTCATTCTGAGAATTTAAATTTTTATTCAAGTACTTTTTATCGCGTCCTAAAGTCTTTTTTAAAACATCGGAGTGTCTGAAAATCTATTTCAAAGCGTTTTTGGCATCGGAATATATGTTTGACTTTGTTTGATAATTGTTGGATGCTTCAATTTAAGCCCTTTGTTTAATCTCAATATTTTTAAAATACATTTTTTTTCAATTAGACATTCATCAATAAAATAATATTACATCCAAATTCAAAATTTTTGTTTCATTACAGTCCCAGTTTTATATTTTAGCATCACCATGGTCACCCATTTGATTTTATTTCACCATGCCCACCTAATTTTATATAGCATTTCACCATAACCACTGAATTTCATATAATGTTTTACTCTTATCACAAATTTTAAAATGGATAAAATGGTAAATTTATATTATATATAAAATACATTAAAAGAAATTTAAATTTTTTTTAAAAAAATAAAAAATTATTGCTTAGAAAAATAGAATAAAATAAAAAGTTATTTTTTTTAAAAGAAACTTATTTTAAAAAAAATTGAAAATAAAATAAAACTTATTTTTTAAAAAAATGATTCTTAGAAAAATAAAATAAAAAAACTTATCTTTTATTTATTTTATATATAATGCAAAATCATCATTTTACTCCTTTTAAAATTAGTGAAAATGGTGAAAAGAATGTGGGTGATT
This sequence comes from Fraxinus xanthoxyloides, assembly GCA_903798325.1. Lineage (NCBI taxonomy): Eukaryota > Viridiplantae > Streptophyta > Magnoliopsida > Lamiales > Oleaceae > Fraxinus > Fraxinus xanthoxyloides. The sequence continues at coordinate 1,468 of CAIGRL010160938.1, read as the reverse complement.
ATGGTGAAATAAAATCAAATTAGGTGATTATGGTAACATTACGCATAAAGTTGTGTGGTCATTAGTGGATTTAATCCATTTTCAAAATGTTTTCTTAACCAAAAATAGGGTTCAAACAGACTATAGGCCTGTTTGGGCCGAATTTTACTATGATTTTAATTTAAATCAAAGTCAAACAATCAATATCGGTAATATCTTTCATGAGTCTCACATCTTTTCAACCACACATTTCAAAAACATCTATCACAATCCACTTAAAATCTGATTTTAATTTACACCAAACACCATCTATATGTTTTTTAAACTTTTATTGAATGTAATTTTTCTTGTGCAATCACATTTATCCTATGTTTGGTTTGAATTACAATTCAGTTAAAATCTCAAATTAAAATCAACAATTAATTTTAATCAATATTTTATTGAACCCACAACTTTTTAATCACACATTTCCTGATTTCCATACCAAACAAGGCTTGATAATCCTTCTTTCAACTCCGTGTATTGCCAATTTGTTTAACATCTATTTAGAGTTTCAGCTAATTCCCAAAATTAAAAAATATTAATAATTAGTTTGAATTATTTAGGATGGTAGGACCCCCATAGAGTTGGTAAGTATATTTGTTTATTCAGATCAAGATCTCAACTACCACCGTGTGTGCCACCAACCACCACCACCGCTTTTGGACGGCCTAAATGTGGTTTCAGCCAAATTGAAATATTATTGTTAGATCTAAAGGATTGACTCGACAAAAGTCGAAATTATTGAAGATGCGCTTGAACTCGGTAAAGGCGTCAATGTGTTAAATGATTCTCCGAAATTGNGTTTTCCACCTTTTGTGCATTAAAGGGTTGTACCTAGGAAAAGGGAGGAAAACATTTTCCATGGAAAATTTAGCCTATCAAACAGTCAAAAAGTAGAAGTAGGAAAATATTTTCCTACTTCCAGGGAAAATATACCGAATCAAACACACCCTTATTGTTAGATCTAAAGGATTGACTCGACAAAAGTCGAAATTATTGAAGATGCGCTTGAACTCGGTAAAGGCGTCAATGTGTTAAATGATTCTCCGAAATTGTTGAGGTTCAATGCGTTATTATTTAGGATGTGTTCGGTAGGGATTAAAATTGAAAAATTAATTGTTATTGTTAACTTTTTATTAGACGGGTGAGACTCAATAACAGCTATATTTTTAATTTTAATTGAATTTTAAATACGACCGAACACGCCCTTCATAAATATTAAGGGTACAATTGACATGTTATATCACTTTCACGGATTTTTTTTAATTGAATTGACCTTGATCGCCAATAAATGAAAGCTTGGTGTCCCTGCAAGTATATTTTCATAGTTTTAATTTATTTTATGTCATCCTTACTGAAACAACACTCGTTTGATTATCATTATTGTAAAATGAGAATGAAAAATATAATCGTTATTGGGCCCCACAAGAGATAGAAATTCAAAATT
>CAIGRL010160926.1:0-12949 GCA_903798325.1 Fraxinus xanthoxyloides | reverse complement strand
AATTGAAAACTTTTCTTGAGATTACACCCCACCCCAACTTATTTCAAATATCTCTACAGATCACAATTCATTTCACGATCACATATTATCAAATTAATTGGTCACAATTATTTCCCAATCACAAATTATTAAATTAATTGATCACAACTTAACAAATAGTGAGTTACGATTATAAATTTAATCGGACTTTACTTTTTTAAGGCCACGTGTTATTTATTAGTTACAAATTATATATTTCATCGATCACATATTATTTATTGATCACAATCTACCAAATAATTAATTACAAACAATCTTCTTGCAAGCCCACCATCACCACCAACCGCACCACAACCTCACCAACATCATCACCTCCACCTGACCACAATAGCCAATACCACCACCACCAACAAATCCCACCACAAAATCACTGCACAACCACCGCAACACACATTCAAAATGACGACAACAACGATTCAACCACTGCAAAATAGATCCAAAATTAGGCTAAGCATCAAATTGGATCCGATCCAAAATCACCCTAAAAATCATCTTCAAACTATCACATACACCACAACCAGTATACATGTTGAAAATAAGTTTAGAACTTTCAAATTGAAAGTTAAAACTTCAGTTTCTTGTATTTTAGTTTTGTAGTTTTGATTTTAATTCAGATTCAATACAAAATTTCATTATTATATTTATAACTNCCACCAACAAATCCCACCACAAAATCACTGCACAACCACCGCAACACACATTCAAAATGACGACAACAACGATTCAACCACTGCAAAATAGATCCAAAATTAGGCTAAGCATCAAATTGGATCCGATCCAAAATCACCCTAAAAATCATCTTCAAACTATCACATACACCACAACCAGTATACATGTTGAAAATAAGTTTAGAACTTTCAAATTGAAAGTTAAAACTTCAGTTTCTTGTATTTTAGTTTTGTAGTTTTGATTTTAATTCAGATTCAATACAAAATTTCATTATTATATTTATAACTTATGTTTAATTTCATTAATTTTCATTATGTGAGTGTTGAATTTTTCTACTATAAAAGGGTCAAATTTTCATTGTTTTCTATACAATAAAACAAACATTTGAAAAACACTCTCTAGTTATTTCATATTATCTATAGTAATTGATAATGGCTTGTTCTATCTCCTTGTGGTCGTGCCCATATAAGGAGAATTGACTGCGAGCTGTAAGAGTTTTTATCTTGGAACCGTGCAGTGTTGAAAGTACCCGCACGAAGGGGTGGCCACATGACTTTAGGACATCGATCACATTTATATTATTTGGTTCATGCTTGTAGTTGATAATATATTACCCAAATCATATAATTTTTACAACAATCTAAAGTCGTGTGAGATTTGTGTAATAATAATTCGTGGTAATTGTTAATATACTCATTATTATGATTATGCTCCAATTTTGTACAATATTTTAGAGATTTTTGTAATCTCCCTTTTGAAACTTATTGCATAAATTTCGGAGATTATAGAATTTTTTTTCCTCATTAAATATAGCAGTCTTCTAATTTGTCTTTCACTATTTTAAGTTTAAGAACGTGTTTCCGATTTTTTTAACTTACTGAAAAGTTTTGAAACGTATTGCTATTTACTTGAATTTTATTTTGCAGATTTGATACGTAACTTCTAATTGCATTTACGAGTTAACGTCACAAATATTTTAAATCATACACACACAAGTTACAATTCTGGAAATGCTATGGACAAATTGTCTAAAAAGTGCACCGTTAATGTAGTATTAACTTATGATTATTGTATCTGAAACCTCAATATTCATTTAATCTCTTACACTATTAATTGGAATGTTTGATGTTAGCAAATTAATATAGTCAAAGTTTTAAATATTTGACTATATTGAAAATTTATTGTTGGTGTTATTTACATATATAAAATTTAGGTTCAATCGACAAATTTATATATCTACAATTACTTCTCTTTGCCTTAGTAATTCATAGTGTAAGAAGGACATCTCATGAAGATACTAATAGTGCTTAACCGGAAAATTTTGATGGAAAAAACAAATGGAAAATTGGTTGACCGTTCTAGGGTTAATTTGTGCTATAAAAGAACATTATGAAGGTAGAGAATCTACATCATGGTATAACCCATAACAAATTGAATTTCATTGTCATAATCGAATTTTAAGTGCTTTTTCTGAGAGACTTTATGATATTTATCAAACTGTCACGAGGGCTAAAGAGCTTTGGAAAACCTTAGAGGAAGAATATGGAATTGATGATGTTGGAGTCGATAGATTTAACGCGTCAACCTTTAACAAATATGTTATGATGGATGGAAAATCTATAATCGAACAAATCCATGAATTTCAAGATTTACTACGATATGTAGAAGAAAATTGATCAAGTTTTAGTGAGGATTATAAGGTTTCATGCCTTATAGATAAACTTCCACCTTTTTGGTCGGATTTTGCTAAAGGTCTTAGACATAAGCAAGAGATTTTAACATTAAACCAAACATTCAATTCTTTGACAATAGAAGAACATCATAGAAATCGTAAAGTTGATGAATCACATACTAAAAAACTTGGTAGAAAATTAAAAAACCCCTACTAGCTCCTCAAAGCAATTTAAGTCTCGAGGCAATAAGTTTAAGAAAAACTTTCACCGTTATAGAAAACACTTCCAACCTAAGAATAATTACACTAAGGATAACAAAGGCAAAGAGAAGAAGGAGCAAGGGCCATGTTATATGTGGAAGAACCAGCCATTTCGCTCGAGATTGCTACTACAAAAGGACTAAGGAGTACAAGTTTAAGACAAATTTCAAAATGATCAAGTAAATATGTTGAAGGATGGTGAACATTCCATTAGGTGTGAATCATCAAACTCTTTAGTCATTTTTACTTATAATAGTAATGAACGGTGGTTAGATTTTGGAGCAAATGTTCATGTTTGTTTTGATAAGAGTTTGTTTAAATCTTATTAGACTTCAAACGGAAGAAGCGTAATTTAGGAAATGACTCCATTGCTTCTGTATTGGGAATTGCAAGTGTCAAGCTTAAGATGACTTCTGGGAAGAGTTTAATTTTAGATCAAGTTCGCCATGTTTCCGAAGTTAGAAGAAATTTAGTTAGTGGATCATTTTTAGTTCATCAAGGTTTTAAACTTGTAATGGAGTCAAACAAGGTTGTTACCACAAAAAACGATGTTTTTGTTGGAAAAAGGTTATATTAGTGATGGATTATTTAAATTGAATATTATCAAAAAACTTTATCATGATCCTTCCATGGTTCTTAATGTTGAATTAGTTATTTGTGGCATGAAAGATTGGGTCATGTTAGTAATACGAAAATCAAGAAACTTTGGGATCTAAACCTGATTCCAAAATCTCAAGTTTGTAATAATACGTGTGAAGTTTGTGTACAAGCCAAACAAACTAAGAGACCTTTTAAATCTATTAGGGGAGATACAGACCTCTTAGAATTGATTCATAGTGATGTTTCTAATTCTAATAGGCTGCCAACACGAGCTGAGAATAAGTACTTTGTAACATTGATAGATGACTATTCCAAGAATTGCTATATTTATTTATTGAAAACGAAGAATAAAGTTTATGATAAGTTCAAAATCTATAAAGCGGAGGTCAAAAATTAATTAGAACGTAAGATAAAAATCCTGAGATCCGATAGAGGAGGAGAATACGCCGTGAATAATCTTAAGGACTATTGTGAGGATAATGGTATAATACACGAAACACCTCCTTATTCACCACAATCTAATGGTATTGCAGAAAGGAAGAATAGAACTTTGATGGAAATTGTAAATGATACGCTCATAAGTTATGGGGTGAAGTTGTTCTGACTTTTTGTTACATATTGAATCGAGTAGTTGTTAAGAACAATATTAAAACTCCATATGAGCTATGGAAAAAGAGATTTCCTAGGTTATGTTTTCTAAAAGCGAGGGGTGTTTGGCAAAAGTAGTTATACCTGATCCTAAAAGAAAGAAAATATGATCAAAAATAGTACTCCATCTAGTTCATCTTTAGTAGATGAATTTGAACATGAACTTACGAGGAGTAAAAGGAATAGGAAAGAGAAATCAATTGGAGAAGAATTCTTTACATATCTAGTTGATGGTGAACCAGAAACATATAAAGATGATATGGTCTCTAAAGATGCACCTTATTGGAAAAAAAAGCTATCAATGAAGAGTACAAGTCAATTATACAAAATAATTCTTGGGTTTTATGTGATTTACCTCAAGGTAGTAAGGCGATAGGATGTAAGTGGATATTTAAAAAGTAGTTGAAGTTTGATGGAAGTATAGATAAATATAAAGTTATGTTAGTAGCTAAAGATTCACTTAAAAAGAAGGAATCAATTATTTTGATACACATTCTCCTGTCGCAAGAATAACTACTATTAGGACATTATTAGCATTAACTAGTATTTATAAATTGATCATTCATCAAATGGACGATAAGACTGCATTTTTGAATGATGATTTAGATGAAGAAATATATATGAAACAACTAGATGGACTTAAAGTCAAATGACAAGAACATAGAGTATGTAAATTAATGAGTCTTTATATGAACTAAAACAAGCTCTTAAACAGTGGCATGAGAAGTTCAATAGAGTTATACTAAATTATGGATTTAAAATTAATGCACATGACAAGTGTGTATATTGTAAAGAAGATAACAACGAGCATGTGATACTTTGTCAATGATGTGAAGAGTTATTTGTCAAAGAATTATGAAATGAAATATTTAGGAGAAGCTCATATAATTTTAGAAATGAAGTTAAGGAAAACATACGAATGAATTTCACTAAACCAATCTAGTGCTATTAAAAAGATGTTGGAGAAGTTTGGGCATTATGCTAGTAAGCCAGTTTCTACTCCATATGATTCAAATGTGCACTTGAAGAAGAATCTAGGTTAACCAATCTCGCAATTTGAGTATTCTCAAAGTATTGGATCTTTAATGTACATAGCAAATATGACAAGACCTTATATAGCCTTTGCTATTGGAAGACTTAGTAGATATACTAACAATCCAAGTAAACAACGTTGGAAAGCTCTAGAGAGAGTACTTTAATATCTCCGAGGTACATTAGATTATTCTATATGCTATAGAAGTTTTCCAAATATTATTGAAGAATATAACAATGCAAACTAGATAACTGATAATGTAGATATTAAGTCTACTACTGGATATGTGTTCATTCTAGATGGTGCAACTATATCTTGGGGTTTAAAAAGACAAACAATTATCTTTAGAAGTACTTTAAAGTCAGAGTTAATAGCATTGGATACAACATGTACTAACGACGAGTGGCTTAGAGATTTATTATTAGATATACCATTAATAAGGAAGCCAATTCCAGCTTTTTCAATACATTGTGACTTAAAGCAGTAATAGAGCTTGTAAATCAATCTCACCCAAATAAGAAGATGGATAGACATATTCAAGCAAGACTTAAGTCAGTTAAGGCCTTACTTAAGAGAAATGTGATTTCTTTCAATTTCGTGATTTCTAAAAAGAATTTATCGGACAACTTAACCAAACCTTTACCTAAAAAAAGTGTTAATGAATGAGTGAGGGGGATGAGCTTAAGCCCATAAAGGAGTTACCTCTGGGAGTAACCTAACTTTTGTGGTTGGAGATTCCATGAAGAAGGTTCAATGTGGTAGGAATAACCCGCATTGCGTGATTTGTAATAGCACTATATTATTTGTGCTCATCCCTATGGTGATAGTGCTACTATGATTGTGATGTTATGAAGGGTTTAACCTTAAATGAGTACCAAGGCTGGAATTTTTGCAAGGTGTGGGTCACACGCACCCTTGGAGGATTCACTTATGTAAGAGCTGCCATGTGGTCGTGGTTATGGGATTGAAATATTCCCTAGAGACTCTTATTAGAATTAAGATAAAAGTACATGGCCATTAACAATGCTACCCACTATGAACTGAGTCCAAATTGATACTGAGTGTGGAATAATTGAAGTTTCACAAAATGGACATAATTCAAGGTTTAGTCCATTAGGACCACCCTCAAATGGAAATTGTTATTACTAAGTGAGGTTCAAATCCAAAAGACACATAGACCTATTACACAGTATAATATTGCCACTATATACATATATATAATTATTTTGAAAGTTTAAAAACTTGCGGAGGATTGTTGAAAATAAGTCTTAAAACTTTCAAATTGAAAATTAAAATTTCAGTTTCTTATTTTAATTTTCAGATTCAATACAAAATTTAATCTCATTATTTTATATGTAATATATATTTAATTTAATTAATTTTCATTACAAGAGAGTTGAATTTTTCTACTATAAAAATGGCTAGATTTTCCATTGTTTTACATACAACAAAACAAACATTGGAAAAGTACTCTCTAATCATTTCATATTATATTTTCTTTGATAATTTTGGCAATTAATAAAGACTCGTTCTTTCTCCCCTTGTGGTCGTGTTCATGAAAGAAGAACCTATTGCGAGCTATAAGAGTTTTATTTTGGAGCCGTGCAATGCCGAAAGTATACACACGAAAGAGAGGTCATACAAATTTAGGACATCATTTATCGCGACTCTCTTAGACCAGCTTTTGTAACTCTATTTTCATATTTATATTATTTAATTCATGCTTATAGTTGATAATTTATTACACAAATCACGTAATTTTTACAACAATTGTTTCCTTAATTTATCGTCAATCGATGCAATCTCCATTTGTTCTACTAAGATAAGAACACGTCAATCTTATAAACAGAATTCTCTTCAACTCTATGCAAAGTATGTCTTAACCACTCAAGATGTTTTTAGTATGCCACATGTCTATCTGGAAAGGGTTGGTGTCGGTTAAAAATCAAGCCAAAATTAATGGTTCTGATGATGAAAAGGAATAAGAAATTTTCCACGAAAAGTATAAGAAACTCCATTAAAAAGAGAATGATCAAGAAAATCTGCTAAAGTCCCTAGTAGACAATTAGCTTTTTGACAAACTGAAAAAGCTAAACCCCACACAAAGTTTCCTTTTGATAAGATTCTGCAAACTTGAGATCATGCAGAGAGATAGTTCAGATCAGAAAAAAAAGACTAAATTATATTATATAAACATAATTGATTAATCAACTCCACATGTAGAGAATTACATAACAAGAACAACAGATGTGGATTATTTTTCATGAGAAATTTGGGTGGGCAAATTTGAGGCTCTAAAGGCAGTTCCAGTAAGTGGGGTACACCACGCCAAAGAATCAAGTTCTTGACCTTTCTGCTACGTTTGATTGAGGAATTAGATAGTACTAAATAATATTGTCTAGTCTCGTCCTCGTCCCATGCTATGTACATCTTATTAACCTGCAGGCCGGCTCCTCTTTTGACCAGCTATTCCATCTGACTTAAGGGCACCATTGGAATCCCCTTCAGATGAAGCATCCATGGATTTGGTGAAATTTGTTGAAAGATCAGCATAAAGATCTGCCACTTTTCTGATATTATTATTGAGGTCTCTGATCATACCTACATTTCTGCTCAAATTATCAGGCATTTTGGATTCGTGGTTCTTATTTATCTCATTGATTAACAGCCTGTTCTGATCAAATATCTTCTGTACTTGGACAAAACTTTTCTGAAATGTGTGTTCAATTTTGCTATCCAACTGAGTACCATTACCAAAGCCTGAAAATGTATCCCCCTCCATTCCTGAGTACAATCAAAGCAAAGGAGATGCTGCAAAAGAAAGACACCCACCCAAACAAATACGAAATTAACATAAAGAATAAAAAGACACTCAGTAACCTTGAACCCTTCTTAAAGGAGAAACACAAAAGAGAATGAAAATCGGAAAGAAGTAAAGCATACACATAGATTATAGTATTACAAAGTTTCGCTATGCCCCTCACACGCCCAAGAAGTTCACCCTTAATTTAAAAGTTACCTTCACTTGTCGCCCAAAAATGACATCTTAAAAGGTTGGCCTAATATATGTAAAGAAAATATGCATAAAGTCGATCTACAATCAATGAGATAAATTTATAGTATTGTTAAGCTCTGTAACATGGAACACAAGACGATTTTATTATTAGAGAAAAAGAACACGACAAGAAAACACAATCTAATATTTTTATATTAGTTTTGACGAAATACTTATCATCATATCTTCTAGTGTGTACTTACTATATTAACTAAATTCCCAGACAAAACATGATAAGATTTTGAATTGTTTATACACAATATGTGCACTATAAGAGACAAGCTCTGAAGTTGATATCAATGCCACCCTCTAATTAGCTACATCTTTTAAAGAAGGAACCATATTTATAGATTAAGTTATTCTATATCATTGATTTAATAATTATCATTAATGTACTAGTATTATTATTATTATTTCTCAATTATTATATGGGTTATGATGATGAGTTGTGAAAAAAGTAGATCCCATTTCCACAAGAGGGAACATCTTTTACTATGTATTCAGGAAAACCCACCTAAAGGTTAAGCTCAGAATTCCAAAGAAGAATTTCAAAACCCAAAAATCAGTCAATGATGCCCACAACTCAAAAATAAGGAATCGCCAAAAATTATCGGACATACTATCATGATCATAAAAAACAAATCGCACATATTTAGGACCATTTGACAGGGCTCATGATTCTTATAAAAAAGCCTCATAAAGAAAATACATTAGTCAGCTTTATTTAAAAACTCTTCAAAAATTATTCAAAATGTTCAAAAATAACTTTTTAGCATCAAAAATATTTTTTGACATTTCAAAAGTCATGTCAAATGGACATTTAATATAACAGAATACATTTTTCCTTTTAATTCACGTAAATTCTAATCTAATTCATTGAATCAAACGCATAACAATGGAATATTCTCCAATTACATAATAAATAAAAGATAAGTTACTACTGAAATTCTTGAAACAACTTTAGGGAGCTGGTAAAAAAAAAAAAATAACCATTTCTGGTAAAATGGAAAAAAAGGCTTTTGTTCAAAATTCTGAAAAAGAATAGCAGTAAGGACGAAATTGGGAATTCAAATGTTGGATTCCGTACTAAAAAGAAAGAATTGCAGTTGCAGACAAGACAGTGTTCTTAAAATAGAAAAATAAATAAACAGAAACTTAGAAATAACCCGTTGAAGAAAACGATGAACAAAATCAATTATACCAAAACAGATCCAAATAGTAAATATTATAACTACAGTCTACAATTTCTACAGAAATTCAGCAAGTTTTTTCAAATACACAGAGAGAGAAAAACGAAAATGGAGTTGAAGAAGACATATATACTGAGCTGATAAAACTTTTTAAAGTAAAAAAATTCTTTCACACAACAATATAATTACTTCTCCCTCAATAACTCTATGAAGAAGAAGAATATATACATATATATTTATTTATACGTACCTTGAAAAACAGTAAACATTATATGTTGAGAGATTTTTACAGGAAGAAAGATCGGCGATTGAATCAAATCTCCCAAGGAGAATTGAGAGAATTTGTAGATTTGACAGTCACGCTCCAAATAAACTTTACCGTGTGTTGATATATATATATATATAGTTTACCGTCTTCTCTGAGTTGTTATTCCAAGAGTCTGTTAAATTAAACAGAAAATTAGGGTTGGATTCCCTAACATTTCACACCAAACTAATTTAAATATGTGAATCCGTCAATATGGACATTGTTACTTGTGTGTGACTTCTACTTAAATAGGATAGAGAAAAATCGACTAGACCGACCAAATCGAGTCGGGCCTGATCGGGTCGGGTCGGGTCGAGTTAAACAAAAAAAATGGTTTCCTGGTTTGATTGGATTAATTTAAATCAACAAAAAATTAGGGTCAGATTTATTGCGGTTTAAGCAACAAATTCGTCAATTACCCAATCTAATCCATTAGTCCATTTTTTTTTTTTAAATTCATATTTTTAAACTTAAAAAATAAAATAATGAAGTCACAAATATAATTATTTTTTCAAATAATTGAGAAAGAAAAAAATAAGGCAAGGAGAAGAATTATTTGGTGTAAACTCTTATTTTAGATTGTAGCCTTGTTTTTTATATTGATCTAATAATCGAACTTATATGATGATTTTGGTAAAATTGACCCTTTACTATTTGCATTATTATATATTATTAATATGTGACAAGAAAAAAGGAAATATATATATAGACAAACACAAATCTTTTACCCAAAATAGGTAGGCAAAGTTGTTTTAACTCGGAATAATGTCCAAATTGAAATTTACTCAGACCAACTAAGTTGGTTTTGGTTTCGGGCTGAGATTAAAATCAATTCAACCCGAACCATGCCTAGGCCTAACCTCAATTTTGAAAGTTGAGATCCATAACTATAGGTTGGAGAGTTCGACCCAAATTTTCAGGTAATCTAGTACAAATTTTGTTTTTTTGTGGTTTGAACCTAGTGTTTCGCCATTGAACACATCACCAAGAATTGAATAAACCAACTAATGGAAAAGTGGTCACCGGTCAATGATTTAATTGAATACCTTTTAAAAGTTTGGAGACTAAAGTGTCGTGTTTTGAAAGTTTGGTAACGAAAGAAAGTTTTTAACCCAAGTAATATTAGATAATTCCGAATTAATTAAAAAGATCTTGAATGATTTGCTTGAAAACACAATAACATTCATGATGGTCAAAAAGGAAAAATTAAATCTATTTTATGTAGAACTATAAATAAATTAGCCCCTGCTTGTCTGCCATTAAAAAAAGCGTTTTGGAATACTGAATTTTTAGATAACTTGCGGTTAAAAAGTATGAATTTTTTTGAATTTACATGTAAAATATTTTATCGTGAGAATATATGATAAATTTTAAGTTTGAGAAAAAAGAGTTAATAATGGTAAACAAACAAGGGCTAAGCCTATTAACTAAGTCAAAATATTAATAAGAAAACTTCATAATGAGTAGCTCAATTGCATGTGATTTTAATTTATATCAAATGATTTTGTTAAAAGAAAAATAGAAAAATTCGAGCAGATTTTACGCAGCGTTAAATTATCGAATTCCCTATCAATTTTTTTTTATTTTTTATTTTTATCAAATCTCAAAAATAGATAAATGAAATTCTGTCTCCTCCTCCTCATCCTCGTCCAATTTCATCATATTTCAATTTGTTTTCAATTAGCTATTCCATCACAAAAGTTAGTCTCTTCCTTGGGTCGTAGGTGTTTTATTTCTTACATAAAAGTGTGGATTTTAATAGAGCTTGAAACGAACATTGTCTAGAATTATTCTTAGATTTAAACCTAATTGTCTAGTTGTGAGAGCGTTTTTCGACTTGCAAAAATTGTGCTTATGTAACACGACATTGTGGTAAAAAGTTGCATTTCAGTAACACGAATTCCTTATTTAAAGCGATGCATTAATTGTAGTCTAACCAATACAACCAACTTAAATCACAAGGAGTGCATGCAAGAAAATTTGAATATTAAAAAGAGACTTTAAAATGTTGTAACAAAATTGTTATTTGCAACCAAAGTGGGACAATTAGTGATGGCGACGCGACGGGTTTGGGGCACGGGCTCTTCAATTAACTATTTTTTTTAAAATTTGTAATTAATTATTATTTTTTAATTCTTCACGGGGCGGGTTCAGAGCGCTTCGGGGCGGGGCACCCCCTTCCCGCCCGTCCCACCAATCCGTCGGGGCGGGTTTTTTTTGCCCCATTCGGGGCGGGGCGGAGCGGGGCTGAGATTTCTGTCATCCCTATCGGGTATACTCATATACGATTTCTGGTAGAATTAATGACCAACTCAAGAAAAATATTGTGCGTATTAATTACTAATGTTCTTGCTCAATTGGTTAGAACTAATGTTATGAAATCAACAAAGTGCTCGTAATGAAAATGATGAAGTTATATGGGATTTTCGTGGTGAATGATGATATATCAAACTTTTGAAATTTCGTTTTCGTATTAACATAAAAAAGATATAAAGGGTAAAGTATCAATGGGTAGTCAACAAATTAAATGAATAATAAAAGGCTTTTTTGTCTTTTTGCACAACAATAGTGCTGAAACCAGGTTCCTTTGTTTCAAAACGTAAGCCACTTACAAAAAAATGGTCTGCCCTTTATTGCGCAGGGAATGCACGCAAGTCATCTCGAGCTGATTAGGACATCACTTAAATTAGGTGATGGATGCACTTTGGGTCAACCAATCGACCATTTTCCAGGACTTTAGGCATTGTGCCACATTTAACTATATTACCTTATTCATTTTTATGTTTGGCCATCTTCTAGGGCACAATGTCAAGTTCTTGCTCCCACTCAATATGTGTACTCATACACAACAATTTTTTTGGCCTCGATCCCTAGACTCTAATACTTATCTAAACTAGGGTTTTACTTAAATCATTTTGGACGATTTGAAGATCGACTCGTTAAACTGAATAACAATTTTTTTTAACAGTTCACTCAATAGTTAGCCCCTCTTAGACAATTCAAACTCTCAATTGAATATACTCAAAATGGGTCCATACGTTATTGCACCTCTGCAAAAAATGAAATGCCGATTTACCCAGAAGTTTCGCAAATGACATTTGGTTATTTCCTTGATATGTTGGCAAAAATCGTTAGATTTATAACTAGTTGCAATACAGTAAAGTACAAAAAAACTTATCAACTGATCGAATCTCGTGACAACATGATATCCTAAAGCGAAATTGCCTGTCGATAACTGCTGCAACCTTTGTGGACAATCACCTTGAGGATACAACGATCAAATAAACCAATTGTGCAGCAATCACAAATGGTTTTCAGAACTTTTAAGTGTACTCCAGAAAATACGTAAAATTGAGAATAATATATATATTTTTTTAATAGAAAGATAGAATTTCGTTTTGTAGTAATTTTTCTAATGTCCAGATGTTTGTTTATATAGGCAAAAAGTTGATGTAACTCCCTCCACCATGATCTA
>CAIGRL010160923.1:0-10351 GCA_903798325.1 Fraxinus xanthoxyloides | reverse complement strand
TTAAAAGCTCTGCCACAGATGCTTAAATCAGCTAGTCCTATATTTATTCTTTCTCTGCGTAGTTTCAGTGATTGTGCAGTAGTAGTATTCTTGTCCTGCTCTTTAACATGTTGATGAACAGGTACGAAAATGACTTGCCTGAGGTGGACATTTTTGTTTGCACTGCTGACCCAACAATTGAGCCACCAATGTTGGTGATCAATACTGTTCTATCTGTTATGGCTTATGATTACCCAACAGATAAACTCAGTGTGTATCTCTCAGATGATGGTGGCTCGGATCTTACCTTCTATGCCCTCCTGGAGGCTTCACACTTTGCTAGGCATTGGTTACCGTATTGCAAAAAGTTCAACGTGGAACCTCGATCACCTGAAGCTTATTTCAGGTCAGAGCTCGGCCGATTAGATGCAGGTCAGGTCAAAGCTCTGGCTTCTGTCAAGGTACTTATTAGTTTACAGTATACTAATCTGATGATACTTTAGAAGCCTGTCCCTGGTATTCGTATTGTACACAGCAGTGAGCAAATGGGAATTTCAATGTTTTCCTTAGTTTATTTCTTGCTTTATGATTTTATAGTACACACAGGAAGTTGGAATCATTTTAAGAACCCTGTTATATTTTGCAAAGCAGAAACTATATGAAGATATGGAGAACAGAATTGAGCTTGCAAAAAAACTTGAACGAGTCTCCAAAAGTGCACTTCTAGAACACAAAGGATTTTCAAAGTGGGATAAATTTTCATCTCGAGGAGATCATGATACCATCCTGCAGGTACAATGAAAGTTCTGTTTTCGACCTGATTTCTTGTCTCTTGCCAAGAAACTTGATTCAAAAAGTGCATATATATTCTTGCAAACAAGAAATCAAAGTTATTTTATTTTGTAACATACAATTATAAGTGATTTTCTATGTTCGATTTTCACATTTACCAGGTATTGATTGATGGAAAAGATGCAGAGGTTAAGGATATTGAAGGGTGTAGACTGCCAACTTTGGTGTATTTGGCTCGCGAGAAGCGACCACAGCATTTCCATAACTTCAAAGCTGGAGCTATGAATGCATTGGTAAGTTTCACGTTTACAAAAATCAGCACAAACATACTAATCATATCAAACTTATAGAGAAAAAGATACTTCCACATTCTTTGAGCAATTTCTGATTGTTTCTGCTTCTTAGACAAAAATTATTCTCATTTTGCGTCCCATTCTCCTTTTGATTCACGATACTACTGCCCGTTGAACCAAAGTCACATTTTTTTTAAGGCAAGAAAGTTGCACAGACATGATAAACTTACTCTTGTAATATATGTGCAGATAAGGGTGTCATCAGAGATCAGCAATGGACCTATAATTCTAAATGTAGATTGTGATATGTACTCAAATAATTCACAATCAATTCGAGATGCGCTCTGCTTCTTCATGGACGAAGAAAAGGGCCATGAGATTGCTTTCGTGCAGTTTCCGCAGAATTTCCATAATATTACTAAAAATGACTTATATGGAGGAACCCTGAGAGTGATCACTGAGGTTAGTATATTGTTAGTATATTAATATACACACATTATATTGACTCTTATATGTTTTATATAAAAAATATGCTTATTTATCTTATGAATTTTGTTACACAAGGTGGGATTTCATGGTTTGGATGGTTATGGAGGGCCTATGTATATTGGATCTGGCTGCTTTCACAGAAGAGACATCCTTTGTGGAAGAAAATACACCAAGGGATCTACTATCGACTGGAACACAAATAGTGTACGCAAAACAGGGGAAAGTGTTCAAGAATTGGAAGAAAGAATAAACGGCCTTGCTAACTGCATTTTTGAAGAAAACACTCAGTGGGGCAATGAGGTTTCTCTATTTTCATAAGCACATTTTCTCATATATATGAGTTTTGCATATAATGTTACAGTGAAAACTGTTCTGATATTGTGCAGATGGGTCTAAAGTATGGCAGTCCAGTTGAAGATGTGATAACGGGGCTGTCAATTCAGTGTCGGGGTTGGAAATCAATCTATTTCAATCCAAAAAGGAAAGCCTTCTTAGGTGTTTCTGCAACTACCCTTGATCAGACACTAGTGCAACAAAAGAGATGGTCCGAGGGCGATTTACAGATTCTCTTTTCGAAATACAGTCCAGTTCGGTATGGTCTAGGCAGAATCCATTTTGGGCTCATAATGGGATATCTCAACTACTGCCTATGGTCTCCTAATTGCTTCGCAACATTGTATTATTCCATTGTCCCTTCTCTTTATCTCCTCAAAGGCATCTCCTTGTTTCCACAGGCATGTTTTCTCCAGTTCTTTCTCATCATTCTGAAATTTAAATTTTCTTCTTGTCAACAAATATCACAGCATTACTCAACATTCAGGTCTCGAGCCCATGGTTTCTTCCATTCGCGTATGTGATTGCAGCCGAGATTATATATAGCATTATCGAGTTTCTCAGAGCAGGCGGAACGATTTTAGGCTGGTGGAATGAGCAAAGGATGTGGCTTTACAAAAGAACAAGTTCTTATCTGTTTGCAGTCATGGATACCATCTTCAAACTGATGGGATATTCAAATTCGAGTTTTGTAATCTCAGCAAAAGTCGCTGATCAAGATGTTACACAGAGATACGAGCAAGAAAAGATGGAGTTTGGATTCACTTCGCCAATGTTCATCATTTTATCATCGGTGGCAATGATCAATCTGTTCTGCCTCGTCGGGACGTTAAAGAAAATGATTGTTATCGGGGAATTCAAATCTGTTTACGAAACCGCACCATTGCAGATTCTTCTTTGTGGGGTTCTGGTTTTGATCAACTTGCCATTGTACAATGGTCTTTTCTTTAGGAGGGACAAGGGCAGGATGCCAAGCTCTGTAACTGTTAAATCAGTGGTTTTTGCTCTTTCTCTGTGTACTTGTTTCGCATTTTTATAAAACAACCATGAAATGTTGTAACTTTTCAAACAGATAATTTAGTTACATAGGTTGCAAGTTGTAATTTTTAATTTACTCTACGAAGAAAAGACATTAGCTTGCAGTATCATTCGATCTTCTATTTTTATACTTTATTGCACTCAAATATGGACCTACACATAAATGGTGTGCACAATTTTATCCACTACATCTCCTCAACCATAATAAAATCATAGATTAGAAATTTGTACTTGCAATGATTCATTTTCAATTTTAAAGACTTTGTGGAAAACGAAGTTTTCTTTTTGGAAATGTTGTTGGTTTTTTTCAAGAACGAATAAGGGTAATTATATAAATAGTCAATTATAAATTGAAGTTCGTATGTTAAATTATGTACTACAAGAACACTACAAATTGGTTGGAAAAAACATTCCAGTATACTTTCGAAACTTAGAATTCTGTGTTTTATGTTTAGGAAAAATCGTGTAGTTCTTGCTAAGTTTATTGACAAATCCAACGTATTGAAACGAATCTACATTTTAATTCCTTTTTAAAACATATGTTTCATACTTTGGAGAAATAATGTAGTCATCAACATGTAGCGGACTGACAAATGCAATTTTCATGTACTATGTCTTCGTCTTCGTCTTCAAAAATTTGAAAAACTTTCATCAATAAAAATTTTCAAGAATAGAAGATTAATGTGCATTTTCTCGTGTTTTCTCCCCTTCATTTTTCTTGTCGTTTGGAACATAGCTTATCATTGTGTGGAAAACCTAACGAATCAAGTAAGCAAACGGCGTCGTAAAATTCAAACATCAGAGAAATTCGTAACATACGTGGCGAATTATTATTGGCTATTAAACCTAAACGCGACACCTCCGTCTTCATGCTCTTGTCGCAGGTAATCAAAACCCGGTCAAATCAAGACAATTGAAGTCCAGACCGAGTTACAGGCGCACTTCTCAAAACTCTCGGTTTTGTACGATATATCCAAGGGGCCAAAATCTGTTTGATTCTATATAAATTTGTCTTTCGAGGGGGAATAGAGGTAACACAAAATCGTTTTTTTCCCCTTTCTTTATTGTAATTTGTCGTTTGTTTTTGTTAGAATTAATGTATTTTTTCGATTGAGATTCAGATGAAGCTTTCGATTGCGGCGGCGGCGATGGTAATTATGGCCACCATCGGGGGAACCTTTGGGATCAGATTTGTGATAGACAGAGAGGAATGCTTCTCGCATAAGGTGGAATACGGGGAGACTGTTCATCTTTCATTTGTGGTGATTAAGTCTGAGGGTTCTTGGCATTACAGTGAAGAAGGTGTTGATCTTGTGGTAAGCTTTCTTTTACCACGCCACTGTATCCTGTATTTTTCATCAATTATTTTTGTTGATTGAAATGAGTCTTTGACTAAAAATGATGTGACACCTTTTAGATCAACTTGGGGAAATTTTAAGGGAACAACTGTGTAATATTTGTTGGAATTTGATGCATTGGAGATGTAATTTATTATGCCCTTGATTGGTGTAGATTAAAAATCAGAATTTTAGTAAATTTTGATAAAAGTTCATGAAATGTGTGTTTGAAATTTGTGTGTCCGATGAAGAGTGTGGTTAAAGTTTGCTGGGTCTGGTTTGGATAAAAAGGCTTCTCTTGACCAATTCGAAGTGGACCCCTAAATAATTCGACATGGATTTTCAGATCGGACAACAACAAAATTAATCCCAGTTTCCCTAATTTTTGGATGGACTTTTTTTTTTTTAAGCTGTTTTTCGGTTTTGGAGATGCTGTAATTGATATGTATCTGGATTCAATTTTTGTATCTTCGTTCGGAATGAATTCTTAATCTAATTTAAAATACCTTATGAATTGCTAGCCAGAATCATGCCAACTATGATAAAAGATGTCTATCTGTGTGCAATATAAATAATTATTGTATGTTCATTTTATTCTTTGATATTTTTGCTAGTAATTGTTAAAAGCAGAGGGAGAAAAATGAATGAAAATAAGCTCAGTAATTGGGGAAACAGTAATTAGGGAATTGTATTCACCGATCTACTCTTGTATTCGCATTTGGATTGAATGAGAAGGTTATCATTAAAGAGCATTATATTACCAAGACATTCTTTGTGTTGTGACATTGTACAGTTGTGAAAGGGTGATCCATTCCTAGAACAGATGGCTAGTTTGCTCTCTGACTTTTCAACAGGAGAAAATTAACTGCATATATACCGAACATAATTCAAGTATTTCTAATTGCTCAAATGTTTATGCCCACACGAATATTTCTTAGATGAAGATGAAAGGCTTTAGTAACACAATTCTCTTCCTTTTTTAATGTTGTTATCCTTAGTTATGGAAAATTCTTTACTAGTTCTAGGAAATACTAGCTGCGAATAGAGGATTGAGACCAATAATTTAAAAGAGAAACTTGTTACACCAGTTCTTTCTATTGGTATATGCTTGGTGAGAAACATCAGTTAGTGTCGCTCGTGGACACGTGAAATAGACATACATTTTTCTTATCAAATCCCTCCTGCGTCTACAAGGGGGAAAAAAATACAATATGCTTATTGTTATCATGTTTATCTAAAAGGCAGTTTGTGTGATTGCATGGTTGTACAAATCATGTATGAAAATGTTATGTATATGAATTTTTACAAATACTTTGGTCCAAGTACTCTTTTTGACTGGTGAGATCGCCTGCCCAATTTTAAAATTATCAGGTTAAGGGACCAAACGGTGAACAGATCCACGATGTACGTGATAAGACGAATGAGAAGCATGAGTTTTTGTCTTATCATCAAGGAGTTTACCATTTTTGTTTCACTAACAAGTCCCCCTATCATGAAACCATAGACTTTGATGTGCATGCTGGTCACTTTGCATACCATGACGAGCATGCTAAAGATGGTAAGCACGTTTCTGTGATTTTTCTTAAATCTGTCTCTGATGTACCTTCAAATATTAAACATAGCATGTTTTGTTTGACACCTGCAGAGCATTTCAAACCTCTCTTTGAACATATTGGGAAGCTGGAGGAAGCTTTGTATAATATTCAGTTTGAGCAACATTGGCTCGAGGCTCAGACTGATCGTCAGGCAATATGTACTGGTTCAACTTTTTCTGTTCATTTATATGTCAAATACTGCTGCCCACATTTATTGGATTTGACATATCACACTTCATTCTTCTATTGCCAATTTTTTACATCCTTTATTGTTTTCCTTTATGAGCCCAGGTTAGCAATTAGCTTCATATATCATGTGCTAGCGACACATTCAGATCCTTAGTTATGAAAAAAACTAGTTTCTATACATTTATCTTCCACCAGAATAACAAACTTTCCATTTTTTCCAAATTTCACTGAATGTCTAGAAAGAAATGAAAAGAATGTAGTATGGAGCTGCTATAATTTATTCATTCATTTTCTCATATTGTATACTGGGGTCTCATTCTTCCCAAACCTAACATTAGAGAAGGTCCTTGATGTTTCCTTCCCAGTAAAAATATAGGACCCAAGCAAGTTGTGCGTGCACATATCAATTACATTTCATGCACTAACTAGATTTATGTTATTCAAATTGCAGTAAATGAAGGAATGAGCAGAAGGGCAATCCACAAAGCTATATATGAATCAATTGCTGTCATTGGGGCCTCTGTTTTGCAAGTCTACATCTTGCGTCGTTTGTTTGAGCGAAAGCTAGGCGCATCTAGAGTTTAAGTTTGGCATCGCTAGGGTATTCTATCAGCTGAAGAAATTCTGGGTTTATATATATATGTATATATATATATACATTTCTCAGTAACCATTTTCGGAAAGTATGCAACATTATCACATCTGTGGCACCTCTCTTGCAGATGCTAAATTATCATAAAACCCGTTTCAATAATTTATCGGTTTAATTATTTTTGTCTATTCAATTCTACCCTTTAACATGTCATCTGACTCCTCATTCGAAAAATACATGTACTTCTTCTGAGTCTTTTAAGTGGACTGAATTGCTCGTTTATATTACCCTTAACAACTACAACGTACCAGAGAAGGTTTCATGGGTGGAGAACTGTTCGAATGTGAATTGTGTGGATGGTGCGAAACATTCCAAGGCAACGCAACAACAGTTAAACTGGGTAGGGAGTAACGGTTCCAAAAGAAAATTAGTATAATGTAGGCTGAAAGTGAGAATATAGCATTTGTTTAACGAATAAATATGCAAGTGATTTTAAAATTAACATGAGACGAGGAAAGCTCTACAGGCCACAAGATACAAAGGAACCACGAAACACAACTTCATCGTGATGATTCACCAAATACAACATAAGACGTTTTTTCAAGTATTTCTTATTCGTCTCTTGCACAACACAAATGGTGCCGGATAACACCTCCAAATCCTATCTAAAGGCATATATAGCTTGAGCCGTTATGGACATGCACTTCTATATTGATCTTTAATACAGATAACTGGATCAAGATTCTGTGCGGGGGCTCTGCATGCAGCACAACCATTTCTTCTGCAAATCAATGAATTATTTATCAGTATTAGTCAGTTGATGCCAGAGAAAATCACAAAATGAAGCCTCCTTTCACCCTTCTATAAATTTGGCCGTGAAAATTACTTCCCTATAAAGTGGCCGAAAGCTAAAATACCACATATTTATAGCAGTAACTTCCTTGTGAGAATACAAAACAATTTATTCCATTATGTTCTTTGCAATAAAAGGATATTACATATACAACAATGGTGCAACTGTCATGGAAATTATACAGGTAGAAATCACATATCCATATACGGCCAATAAGAATATCTTCCAGAACAAAGGCCAATACTATTGGCCGCTTGGGAGTTTTAGGGTACCGGTTTTGGGCATTTAAAAACTCCAATCTATGTTTGACAATTTATTATCCAGCTTACATATAAGTTAATTTCCAACTTAAATGTGAAATATTTAATTATAATTAAAATTTTAAGTTATAAGTTAATTTTGTACTTCTAAATAATTTTGTACACATAAATAATTTTTTATATTTTATAATTGATTTTTTGTAATTCTAGTAAAGTAAGCAATTTTTTATACAAAAGTTTATTTTTATATTATAAGTAAGTTCTTTATAAAGTAATTTTTTGCTTATAATTTTTCAGTTAATGCATTCTTATTTACAAATTAGTTGTGAACAATATATGTCGATTGAAAATAATTATTTTCTAGGGGATAAAATTGGAAGAAATTTTAAAAATGGCTAAAACCCACAGATTTGGTGGGTTGAAAAATGTGGCCAAAACTACACTACACCAATTTTGGAGATATTTAAACCATTCACAAAATCGGTGTCCAAAACACTAACAAGTACAGGTTTTCCCAACATCTCATAAACGATGCCCATCCAAAAGGTCAAAACCGAGAACTCCTGAGCAAGCCCTAAGATCCTGTTTTATGTAGATTTTTTAAGAGTAGATCCATGAGAAGATTTTTATTGAGGTATGGTGAAAAAGTAGGAAAAACTTATGAGTCCACGTGCAAAACTATTTTATTGAGAGAATGTGTGATCGAACAAAGTTTGGGAAAATGAGTTTTTAAAGAATATCTACCAAGCAGGGGTTAAATTTCTCCCACAAAATTAAGCCGAATAAACCAAGTGAAAGACAGTGAGACCGAAAAAAATGGTTTTAAACCAAATGCCGAATAAACCACTATTTACAAGACATTTAATGCATATCCATCTCGCTGTAGCTTCATATTCAATGCCAAAAACTAAAATAAGTCATCAAAGAACAACTTACACCATTAGGTTTTAAAGGTTCCACTCCATGCTTAGTATTTGTATCCACCTTTGAAGGTGACTCAGGTTTCCCACCTGTCTTCTTCTCATCCCTGGCCTTGTTAAATATGACAGTAAATCCCTCTGCGGAAGCAGGGTCATTAACATCCCAGTCGCCAAACTTTGGCAATGGCCGACCCTTCTCCTGCCCAAAGTTACAGATAAAACGAAAATAAAGTAACGAAGATGTGCATAAAGATATTGAAAACACAGAATAACTGGGGCCAATCAGATATCAAAACTGAAGTTGAAGATCCCAGGAAAATAGATGACCACAAGCAAAAGCTTAGCAAAGACAAATCACTTCTAGTACAGATAAATCCTCAGTTGATATTGCTAAATGAAAGGATCAAAAGATGGAGCTGAGCATCCTATACGTCTGAAAGTAGGATAATCAATTCACAACAATACTTGAACCAGATCCAACACAAGGAACAAAATATTTAAGCTTTGCAGTTTGGTAAATGAAGGCGACGACTGCACCTTTTATACACATGGCAGCGCGAGTTGCATCTAGGACTTGCATAATGTTTTTCAAGTTCTTACTGCAACATTAGTAAATTCAAAAAATTTCAGACCAGTTCTCCTTCCACGTTGCTTTCGTATTGTTTTTTCTTTTTACCATTTTTCATGTCCAATCTCGCATAATCTTCTTTAATATCTTTTTGTTGGTTTGAAAGAATGGATCCAAGAATCAATATATGCCACTTTAATTAGTTCCAGTTACAAAAATATTAACTTCAGTGAAGAGAGAACAAAAATATGGAAAATTGCTGTAAATGCACAACGAATGTAAAATGTCAAGTGCTCATAGAAGAACTCTGAGGGCTCATTTTCCTTTAGTTTATTGATGTCTACGAACATGCAACCAAAATCTTTAAAAACCAAATATGGACTTTAAAGGTGAGGAATCCAAAAGGCTAATTGTGTCATTGAAGAAGAAGTATATGGTTCTGAAATTCGTTTCACTAAATTTACTAGTCCTCTTAACTTTTCTGAATTACTGAGCAAATTGGCACCTGCAATGAGGTTAGACACAGGAAACTGTGGATGGGAAATGATCGCAGAGAGTCGTATGTAAGTTTTTCTAATTGAAAACATGAGTCCATTCAGAATATAAGTATCTATACTATATCTTCATACTGTGGATGGAAAATGATTGCTGAGCCGTATGTAAACTTAGAACACCCAAGTCCATTCAGAATATAAGTATCTATGCTATATCTTCATCCTCTAACCCAACGAAAAAGTCTCTCAAACCGCTACAAACTAAATCTAATTCCAAAAGTACATGATACATAACAATCATTCTTCTAAATGCACGAAGTACCACTGTTGCACACTTCAGTCTAGATCTATGTCGTGGAACACTTGTTCGATATTTAGTGAGGATCATAATTCTATAAATTATATTGAAGAAATTTTATTTGTTATATAAATAGCTTCATATATGCACTTTGAATTCTTTTAACCATGGTAAACATAATATTTTACCAGAAAAAATATTAAGCCCATGGTTGATTCCCCCATTCTTTTCAAACTCTTCTTTCTACATGATCATATTCAACCACATATTCACACAATAAAATATTATGCACGTAAACTCAAATTTTTTTCCTACTTTTTA